>VZRZ01002960.1:719150-822292 GCA_013398175.1 Climacteris rufus
CGGTGTTGGTGCCGGTGCCCGTCGCCTCCTGGCGGCAGCGTCTCCATGGCCGGAGCGGCCGCCCCGCGGGAAGGAGCATCGGCAGCGCCCGCAGCGCTTGGCCTCGGCTGAGCGGGCTGCACGCTTGTTTTACTTTATTTTTGTCAAAGGGATGCTTCGGCTGAGCTGAGTAGTTAGCAACAACAAATGCGAAGAGGGAAAGATTAGGAAGGGTTTTGGCACGTGTTGGTTATTTGGTTTCCTTCTGTGTTGGGTTTTTGTTTGGTTGGGTTTGGTTTTTAAGAATATTGCTGTTATTTAAGGCCAGGCTGGACGGGGCTTTGAGCAACCCTGTCTAGCAGATGGTGTCCCTGCCCATGGCAGGGGCTTGGAAAGAGATGATCTGTCAGGTCCTTTCCAACACAAAGCGTTCTATGATTTTGAACCAAATTCTCTCTGTTCCAGGTTTGGGGTTGCAAATACAGTGTTACCAGTGCGAGGAGTTCCAGCTAAATAATGACTGCTCTTCTCCAGAGTTCATCGTGAATTGTACAGTCAATGTTCAAGATATGTGTCAGAAAGAAGTAATGGAAAAAAGTTTTGGTAAGAACTTAACAATTATTCTTCTGTTTATTTGGTTTAGGGAGCATTTGTTGCTTTTGGCTGCAGCCACTCACAGTGTTCCACTACAGAATAATCTCGTGTTCCTACCTAAAGGGAGTGGATTCAATGTCTTATACTTCTGAGTGGCTTTGCAACTCGATGAAGTTAATCATTTTCCTTTAAAACTGGTGTGAAAACTAAAGGATTCAAGCCAAATGTTGATAAAGCTGGCTAATACACTGTCGTATGGGTCTCAGATATAGTTTCCCAGCACTGGGAAATTAATAACAACAAGTTAGTTTAATCTCATTACGGTTAATTACATGGGCTTTTTCCCCAAGAGATAGAAGAGCATTAAATTAGTAATTCCCTCCTTTCTTTTATTTACTCAAGCAATTTATATACTCTGAAGGTTCATCTTTAGGCAAGGAAAGTGTAGGGATCTTTGCTTTCATCCATTAAAGAAACCATCAAGCAAAAGGGAGAAAGGAATTTAAAAAAATTGGGAGAATTTGGGGGGGAGGGGGAAGAGAAGGGCACAAATGGATTTATTTGCCATACCAATTCTCTATGTTTTTTTTTCCCCCCTTACTGCAGTTAGTATTAAAGCTAACATATCAGGACATAAATGTGTTCAAGAGGAAATTATCTGTGATTCTGCATCTTGCCTCTGTTGTCTTTTGAGCTGTGTTATAAAAGGCTGGGTTTTATTCAGCATTGTGGAAGGCACTTGAGATTTAGAAGGAACTGTCAGGTCTTAGCCTGCTGTGTTCTCTGCAGCTTTTCCACGTGAGTAGAAGGCAAGAAGTGTATTAGAGCACTCTGGGGCTGTGTGGGATGGCAGGGAAGGGTGTCTGTGGGGGCTGGAGCTGCAGGAGCCTCCTGCTCTGACTGCAGGCAGCCCTGAGGATGGGCATTGCATGGGCAGCCCCAGGCTGGAGGTGCCCCCGTGCCAAGCCTGGGGAGCAGAGGGCAGCTGGGCCTCCAGAACCCCCCTGGGGTCTCTGGGACTGCCCATCTTGCAGCTCTGTGCTGTGAGGGACTGTGAGCTGTTCATGGAGATGGAGCCAGGGTCTGTCCTTTCCCAGCAAGTCCTTCAGGAACTGCAGGATGCCTCTGTGCCCAGCAAATGTGTGCAGCCATCCATCCTGAACAGCGACGCTGCTTCCTGGGCTTAGCAAACTCCTCTTCCAAGTGCTTGGCTCCATGTGTGCTGGGAATTTCGGGTCACTGTGTAATCAGTCCTACATAAATAATAACAATTGTTGCTACCCATCCAAAGGAGCTGAACTGCTGACGCTGTTTCTCCCTGGGTAACACCATCCACAGGGACTATTGCTGGGAACCTCTCCAGTGAAGGGAAAATTTAAAAAAAAAAAAAAACAAAAAAAACTGTATGTTTAAGGGAAGATTAGTCTCTTTAAAGCCATTTTTTACTGGAGTGTTTTATTTCAAGTTTACTTGAAAAGGGTGGTGGGGATGTGAGATAGTTATGGCTTGCAAGGTAATTTAAACATCTGAGCATCTCTAAATGACTGATTGAAGGCTTTGCTGTCCCCACACCACAGCTTCTGTAGTGCCTTCAATGGCTTAGAAAGGATGTTGTGGTGATTTAGAGCGCTCTAGATGTGGTGGGTTGACATAGACAGAAAGTACAGATCTGAACTCTGTTCATTGATGCATAACTTGATATTACTCCTATGGAGAAATGGTTTGCAACATAGTAAATAAGGAGCTCTTAAACTTCCTGGTGGGTTTCTTTCTGTGCAATTTTACATTTTGTCTGAGCAGATCCTTGGATTTTTCCTTTAGGAGGTAACTAGCATGCTGTGCATAGCAGGTGTCACTGTTCCATTTCATTTGCTTCTATAAATGCAGTTCTTATTAATTTTAAGCTTAGAGATTGTAAGTTCCAGCTAGTTAATAAATTAAAATTTTTAACCTATTTCAAATGGAATGAAATTTACATTGCAAGCTTAGTTTCTCTGTTACCCTCAGTCAATTTTAGGGAGGATTGGTTGTAAAACAGAGATGATTCAGTTCATCATCCTTTATTGGTTTTTTTCCTAATTGATATTTAAATGTGTGCAATATAAATGCCTTACTCTCCCAAGTTTTATTTAATAATTCATTCTACTTCTACCAGTGTATTTCATAACCTGATTCTTTTGGTTGTTGCTTATTACTGAAAGCTGAAATGTTCAAGTATTGATTTTAATTTATAATAGACTTGAGTTTGAGCTTTTAACCCAGAATATGAAAGATGTGAATTTGCATTTATTTGACAGCACAATCTCATAATTAAGAGTTTTTCCTCTTGACTAAGTACAGTCGAAGGAGTGCAAGTTTTGTGGATTAACCCATTTTTGTCCTTAATAAAACATAGCTGTTTCAGTGAGCAAAGTGTTACAAGTTCTCTCAGGTTTATTTAAAAGTTGAATGCAGTGTTTTGAGATAAAGTTCATGGTGTGAATGGGTGCCCTGTGGCTGGAGCCACCCTTCCTGTGCAGGGTACATTTATTTGTGGGTGTGTTTTGCCACCAAGGGGGTTGCTGGCTCACATTCTGTGGTGTGCCCACAGTGCAGCCCCCAGCACGTGGCAGGGACTCTTTTCCATGTGTGTTTGTTGGTGTTTGGGTTGTGCCATGGCAGCTCTGTGCTCCAGCTTCATTTCTGGACTGACCTGTCTTTAGCAGAAGCAGCACAGTGCTGAACTCTGTGCAGTTCTTCCCATTTGTGTTGTAAAAAGTTCCTTATGCCTGATCATAGTTAAACAAAGGACTCCTCTTCAGTTTCTCTAAAAGTGGAGTTACTGCTTTAGCAGTCTCTGGGTTCTCTCAGAACCTTATCCCAGCTCCTGGAGGAACAGCCTCGAGTGAGGAATAACAGGAGCACAGGCACATCCCTAACCTGGAGTTTAAAAGGTGGCTGTTCCTGTGGCAGCCTCTGGTGTGAGCAGCTAAGAACACAGGTGTAAGTAAATTTTATTTTGAATTAGATCATCAGGCATGTGATCTCAGCTGTTTGTTGTACCAGGTAGAAATCTGCTCCATTGGACAGCTTAAAGTGGATTGAGAATTGAGCAGTAAATGACAAAAGGTTTCTCTCACTTCAAGCTGAGTTGTATTTAAAAACGTTGCCAGAAAAAGTTTTATGTTTGTTAGCATTCTGTTCCAGTGGGAGATACAGGGCTAGACAGTGTTTTGCTTGGGATACAGAATCTTACAAACTAATTTGTTAATTACATCTCAAAGAAAAATACAAAATTTCTTCCTTTAGAGGGAGGAGTGATGAGAATGGAAAGTGGCACTCAAGACAGTACCAAGAAATTTTTTATACCACAGAAATTAATATAAAGAATAAGTTTCTAGTGCATTCTTCAACTGGATAAGCAGGTGCTTCAAAACTGTGTAAATGAAATGTTTGACAAAGGATCAAAGTTCTTACAGTAATTCTACTTGCAGATACCTGGTGGAAATACCCATGGTGGATTCCCTGCTCCCCCTTGCCTCTCTTGTTCCAGTCTGTGGACTTCTAAATTAGAAATGTCAGTGCTCCTTCATTTTTAGAATATATGCAGGAACAAAGAAATCCCACAGTATATTGGGATCAAATGAAACATCTTGGTGATCTATAGATGAGTATATAATGTGTATATGCTTTCTTTATCTATCACAGAAAACAGACTGGCAATGATAGTTTTGCCTTTTACTGAAGGCAGGAGCATAAAGGCTGATCTAAAACCTGCTTAAGGCAAAATGAAACTTGCAATGTGAATACATGAGAAAGGGGTAAAGCAGGAAGGGTGAGACAACTCAGAAAGGTGGCCAATCTCAGTGTCTTCGAACTCTCTGTAAGTAAATCTGCCCATGTGCATGCTTTGAACTGTGTGTTCTAATGTGTTTTGGACATAGTTTTACCAACTTTTGCAAGGAGAACAATGACCCACAGTAACAAGGCCAATACTTCAAAATACCAAGAATTTCCCTTTGTAAGCCAATTGGGAAACCACCTAAACATTTCTATTCATTTGCAATAAGAGCCTTTGCTTATTTGTTTGGTGTACAGTGGTCCTTTGGATGTATTTACATAATAAACAGCTCTGCAGTGTAGTTAGAGCAATTGCTGTGATTGTGTGCTTAAAAGTAGTGCATGAGCAAGGTCATCATCTCAGTGTTGGATTTTAGCTTTATTTTATCTATTTCTTTGAACCCTTTCCAGTATTGGTTTTCCAGTCCTTTGTTTTATCAGTGGCTCTGTTGTGTGATGAGTTGGCCTGTGGAAAATTCTTTGCCTGTGATTATTCCTTGGTTTTGTCCTATTGAGTGCCTTCAGGTGTGGATGCCAAGGATTACAGAAGCATGTATGTTTTTCTGTGTTCATGTATAGCATCCATTAGTACTGATGTTAATTGCATATTTATATCAAGGGAAAAGTATGCTCTGGTGTACTTTTATTGACAGAGTGATTAAAACAGTGAACAAAGTTTAATGTTCCCCTTACTGCACTGTAGGCATCAAAGCTTTATAAAAACAATAAGGAACATCCACTGAGCTTGTGGTGGATTTTTTTTTAAATTATTTTTTTCTATACTCTTTTGGTCAAAGCATATCACCTCTAACAGAATTTGTTGTCTTGTTTTTGGTTGGTTTTTTTTTCTTTTTAATTATAGCAAAGCATGATATAATAAATCTTTATTGACAATTTTAAAAAATAAATTAAAATTTTGCAGGGGACTGTTGATACCTATAACATCATCCATTGTGCTACCAGCTGCCCAACAAAATGAAGAGACCATATCAATATTGGAAACACAGTTCACTTGTGATGTTGAATAAAAGACTTACCATGTATGTTGTTAATTTGCACTGTGTGCTGAAAACTCAGATCTGTGGATATGTCACCATTCAGAAACACTTTTTCTTGGATGTCAGAGCCATTTGCTTACTTGTAAATGCTTTCCAGTCTTTGGGTTTCTCAGAAAACTTCCAGCCACTTATGGAATGAAGTGACCAGTGTGTCAGCTAAGGAGGAATTATGACAATGTGTAGTAGTGCCTGTTCTGACTGCCTTTCAGTCTAGAAAAGCAGCAGTGGAGTTAACAGTTCAAGCAGTTTATGACTTGAAAGTCATGACAAAGATCCAAGTGCTGATGAAGTGATGAAGGCTGCATTATTTTAAAGAAGATGGGGTATTCAGTCCAGCAAATTTCATTTTTCACAGGACATGGACAATAGCTTTTTATGTTATTTTATTTCTCAGGCTTGTATGAAAGATATACAAATGAATTCTTTGATGATACAGTGGCCACAGCCTGATGTCTCTCAAACCTCCCTTAAGCGTTTCCTATTGCATTTCACACATAAATGAATCTGTGTTTCCAGACCTTATTGAAGCCTGGCCCTATCACTTGTCTTAGCTCCCAGTGACCTTATCAAAACATTGGCAAGCAAGCAAGTTTTAATTAATCCAAACTGTTTTCATTTCCATTTTTCCTTTGTAGTCTGGATGGTTTTTTTGGAAAACTTGATAAAACTGTTTTTTGCCAAATTACCAATAAGTCTTTGAAAGTGGAAAAAGACATAAAAACCCCAGGAAAATCCTACTCTTAAGTTGAATAGGCTGTAAAAGTCTAAGCATGAAAATAGCTAAAAAGTGGAATGAATTTCCAAAGTTCTGGCATGGAAGTGCCAATACCTGAGCCACTCCATTGAAATTGGTAAGGACATTAATTAAGGGTGCAGCAAGACTATTCACATGTACAATTATTTATGTGACTTTTTACAAGGGTGCAGCATTTCAACCTTTGCAAAGGCATACGGGCTGTGGTTTGCCTTCATTTCAGCATGTAAGGATTGTCAGGAAAATGCTCATACAGGATTCTGAAAATTGAGTCTAAATTCACCTCCCTCTCTCCAAGATAAAGTATATTTAGACCTTGATGCCAAAGGACATTTAGATCTTGATATCTTTGTATCAGGTAAGAGGAGAGGATGGAAGGCTGTGAGCCAGCTTGGTTGGGAAGATTGTGTGTTTTAGTGCTTGACTGCATGTCCACATTAGTGAGCAGAGGGAATAAGGACAGTAGCAAACACAAGAATGAGATATGCAGGTGAAAGTTGAGCTTTGATCTCTCATTTGTAGCCTCCTGTAGCCTTAAAAAAGGTTTGATAACAGCACCATTAGCAGCTGTACTTAACTCTCTCAGCCTATGCATTTTTAAGCATTTTAATGCTATGCTTCAGCTTTGTGATGCTGCAAACAGCAACAATTTTGTGCTGGTTTTTGTTATTAACAAGAGCATTTTGAGTCACATTTCCAGTGCCAGAATTAGAAGGCACGACTAACAAAAAGATATCAGGGTAATCTAAAGCCTTGTCCTCTTGTCAGTCAACAATTGCCCAGTTTTCTCCTGAGCTGATTTAATTTCTGCAAGGTGCCATGCCAGGGTCAGAAGGAGACTGAGGAGGCCAGTCTTTCATTGTCAAAGGCTTCCTGTTAATTTCTGAAAAAATGGGCAACTTTTAAACAGTGCCAGATGTAGGGAGGGTTTTCATAGAAAATTATGATGAAAATATGCTGATTCAGACAGGTAGGATTTGGTGAGGGGTGTTTTATTTTCATTTGGGGTTTTTTTTTTGGTTTTTTTTTTTTATAGACCTGTAAGAGATTAATGGCATGGATATGCTTTTATCTTGTCTACAGAATGCATCAAAGGGAGGTTCAGGATGAAATAGCTGCAGTCCTAAAACACAGGATTAAAAATCAGGAAGTGTGTGATGTATCTTTGCAGTAAATTTCGTCACACACTTTCAGTGCCTTTTTTTTTTTTTTCATCTGGAAAACACTGATCTTGGTAGCTCACAGTATTTAAGTAGCTGTTTACAAGGCAAATAGTAAATTTCATTACAAAATTTCTGGCAAGGGACAAATTCTTTAAACCACTTGTCTGCTCAGCTTTCTGGAGTTCACAAGGATGGGGGAGTTAGTGTGAAATGAAACACAGGGCATGGTTGGATGTGATTGTACTTTACACTTGCTTCAGCTTTGTTTCTGTGGGTTTTTTTGTAACAATGCATTTTCAGTCATAGTTGAAAGGCTGTGTGGTGAGGAAGCCTAATTCGTATTTTAAACCAATAAAAACATGATCTGACTAAAGGGACAGTTGTTTGGGGAAGCACAATGTCAGAAGAATGATTGATTGCTTTTCAACATTCAGTCACCTTCTAAGATATTTAGGACATTATTAAATAAAATATTTATAAACACTTTCTCTGGAAAACAGCAAATCCTAGTAGGACTCCTGGAGTCTGTCACTATATGATGTATGTGAACAGGTACTTGCTGAGGAATAGACAATTATCAGAGCAAAACCACCACCGAAGCCATAAAAAGATGGGCATAAAATCTAATATGGAAAGCAAAGAAGCATAATTTACAAACCTATTTTTGTGTAGTCTGAACCCAATTTTGAGCATTATTGATACAGTAAAATCCAGAAATAGTCACATTTGTATTTTGTGTTCCTTAGAAAGGGATGCACACATGTTTAAATATAGTTCTTGCCTTAGTATAAATTCTCATTGTATTTTTTGGCAGACATCTCAAAAGAACTTTTGTAAGTCCTACTGGATGCTGGATTTCCCTTGAGTGAAGGGTAAGCTAGTGACAGTTTAGGGTAAAAATTAAAGAATGAAATATATGAATGAAATCCCAAACCAAGCATGGCTAGGCAGAGTAGACATCGAGTCTACACACAATGAGAAGGAAAACTTGCAGATTCACCAAGACCAGAAAATGGAAAGTTTTGGTGAGATAAGACAGTTGGAACTATTCAGGATATTAAAAGGAAGGAGTATTGGTACATAAGTACAGGCCTCAACTTGTCTTTATGAGCAACAGCATTAAGAGAACACATGAGACAGATCCCACACAAATGGTGAAAGCATGCTAATGTGAGAGCTGGGACAAATTGTGGGGGCCAGTCTTGAAAAGGTGGTGTGTGACTGCTTAATGATGCCTCATTGCTGGACACAAGTTGGGCATAGAGTGCTTTCCATGCTCCAGAAGTTTGGATATGGCAGATTTACTCAGAACATGTGCAGAGGATTTTCCTAAAGAACTGTTGGTGGAATGAGCTGCAAAAGACTTAACTTTGTATGTGCCTATGAAATTGGGTATGTACAAAATGGTGTAGAAAAAGCTTTCTTTAAAAGTGTGGACTGTCAGTCACAGCCCACAAGACAGAGAGCATTTGGCTTGGAAAACTGAGTGTTGGGCAAAGTGACAGCGTCCACTCGACTGAGTCAGACTTAGCAGAGTTTTGGGGCCATGAGGTCCTGGGATGAAGAGAGGGCTGTGATTTCCTGCTGAGCTGTGCCATTGCAGAGAGCAGTTTCAGAGTCTCTGGGTCACAGGAGTGGGAAGGTGACTGTTTATAGAAATTAGGTCACTGATCTCAGAGGTGATATCCTACTTGCCTATTTTGGCTCCAGAGACCCTCTGTGTATTTTGCTGAAGGACACTCTTGAGAGTACAGGTGCAAACTGAAGTTGCACACTACTTGCAATGTAGTTGGCTCTTAAAAGTTGGAGAGTCCTGCTTACACAGCATCTTTTTTTGTCTGGACCTCCTAGAACAGGAGAATCAGGGGTACCTAATAAGATCTTTTCCAATCAGTAACAGAAAAACCTTGGATCCTCTAGTGCCTTCTGCATACACACAGTGTAAGAAGTAGGTGTGATGTCACCTCTTTTTTGTTGTCCTAGTAACAAGTTAAGCTGTTATTCAAGACAAATCCACTGGGCTGTGCAGACTGGGCAGAGGGAAGAACACTCATTTCTGGATTTGATTGAACTGTTTGTTGCTATCAAGACAGAATGCATTTGCATGTGGCCAAAACAGTGCCAGGGTGCAGATACACAATACTGGACTGGATCTAGGTGAGAAAACCAGTATTTCAAGCAGGAACTATAGAAAAGCCTTACGATTTACACCCATCCATGCCTTCATTGCAAGGAATAAGGCAGAAATAGTAGTTTGGGCCTTGACACTGTCTTGTGGGGCAGAGAGAGGTGTAACAATGGGCAAGTTGCTTAGTCTAGGAATAAATTTTCAATGCCAAATTTAAGCCCAAAGCTGCTTTAAAACAACCTTGAAAACAAACATAGCTGGAGTAGGTATATGTGACAGGAGAGAGTGTGGAATGCTAGCATGTTATCACACAGCTCTTCTAGTTCTGTGTACTCCCTTTTCTTCTTGAAAGTACTTCTTTGTACTTGAACTGCATCCTCAGCCAACCCCACAAACCTCGAAGCCTAAATGAAGGAAAATAATTTGGTCAGTAGTAGGTGCTTCATAGTAGAACATCCTTTTAGTACCTACACATGTGCATAACCCACACTGCTTTTGGGGGGCTGCTGAATCTGTGAAAAGGACAAATTACTCTGTACTCATCCATCAAGCAGCTAGTCAATAATATGCTAATTGAGTAGTAGTAAATATGCCAAACGGGCACTAGTGTCAATTGTTGAGGGTAGGTAGCTGGGAATGACCCCATCCCATTAAAAGTAGAGTGTAAAATGTGTAGTATCCTTGCCCAGCCAGTGACTCAGAACAATCTGAGGAAGAAGAAAAGCTTCCAGAAAGGTTTGCAATTATTTTTCTGGGTGATATGTTAATGAATGTATCAAGCTGATTGCTCAGGCAAGAATACCCAGTAATTAGCAGTTATGGCTGTGGTATGAGTCTTGTGAGGCAGATAACCACTTTAAAGAACTGTCTGCAGTTCAGCCTGCTGGTGGCAAATGATTCAGGGAGATCTCGGGAATCGTTTTGGAACTGGCTCAGCAATACTGCAAAGGAGGAGTTTGAGGTCTAGATGTAATCCAGGAGGATGCTGCTGTCCTGGCTGAACTCAGGGCTGAGCTGCAGTGAAGGGGGTCCATTAGCCTGTTTGCTGGAGCAAGGAGACAGTGCCCTGCTATCAAATCAAGGAAGTCAGCTGTACTAATTTATTTCCTACCACAATTAATCTGGAATATTATAGGAAGAAGGTTTAAGAGTAAGTGAAGCTCAAGTGTTTTAAGTCACTCCTGTAGTGCTAACATTCCCTCTTTTTCCACCAACTTCTGTGCCTGTTTGCTTTGTGTCTTTGGGTAAGGATAGTGCAGAACTAGGGAGAGCACAGCCTTTCTGTGCTGATCGAGTTTGGTTCATACCTGATGCTTTGTGAAAAGCACTGTGTGATAGCAGCTGATTTGTGAGATCAAAAGAATTTATCAGTGCTTAAAGAAGAAAACTTGGATGTGAAGGACATACCTTTAGCCAAGGAGCTATTGAAAACCTGATGGAAATGCTGACTTTTCTACTTGTGTAAAAAATCTTGTTATGATTTAGATTACTAGAGCAGGGAATGGGAATAAACAATCATTTGGATGTGGAATTTGCTATTGTAAGATATTTACAGAACAGCCACAGGAGAAGTGATACAATGGCATTTTGCTACTAGTCAGATTATTCTCCCTATTTAGGTGTGAACATGAGCCATCTGTTCTTGAAACTTTGAGCAGTAAAGTTTTGGTCTGTGCAGGAATACTGGATTTTGATTTCAAAAGAAGATTGTTCTGTGGAATTGATCATGGAGAACAGAGCTGTTGTAAACACATGGAGTTAAACTGCAATACTTTGATTTTTTGCAGGAGAGGTTTCCTAGAGTTGCCTGGTGAAAATCATGCTTCAGAGGGCATCATCTAATTGTTCACAGCAGTGAACAATTCCAGTCTCCTAATCTATGGGAGAAGTGCAAAGTGTGATATTTCAGGGACCCAAACTAATAAATCATTAGTTAAAATTGTGAACAGGGCTTTGTAGGAAACCTGTGAAAAGGAAATGGCAGGAAAAAAGTGATCTATAAAATGATGGGAACAGGCAATCTGCCAGCGTCAAAAGCTTTTTAGAGGCTTGGTCTTTGAAAGTCAAATTCTTTGCTGTTCTTATGGAAGACTGAGGAATGCCTGAGTTTGTACCTGCGGGAAAATTACATGTGATGGGGAGATGCGGGATTAGGGAATGGAGAACAGTCATTGTCCTGGTTTCATTGAATAGAGGATTGCTTTCTTCAGAGGGAAAAGAAAGGGAAAAACGTTAATTGTAGCCGTGGGAAGGGTCACACCTTCCTTGTCTCTGGGGAACGCTGCAGGAGGAACATGGACACAGCAGCGGGTCTGTGGGGAACATCAGCCGACATTTCGGGATTGCAGAGCCGGTCAGTGGCAGCACCGCTGGGGCTCCTGGACAGCGGGGGTTTGTCAACAGAGGCAGAGCTCCCTTCCTTGTGCAAACTGCAGCGATAAAGATTGTGTTGCTTGATCTGTGTGCCTTTGCTGTTACAGGGAGAACAGCCCACAGCTCCTCTTCCTTCTTGAGAAAAGGCTCTACCTGCTGTGTTGATTGATTGAAGCTCGCTGGAGACAGAGGAAGATTTAACACTCACTTGAGGGCTTCTCTTCATAAGTTTAACGAGATAGATAGCCTAAAAGCATGTTTCAGAGTGGAGATTTGCAGAGGGAGAACACAAAACAAGGAAACCCCTGCATTGTTGGGATGGCAGCAGTGTTGTGACAGTATAAAAGGATTGCTTTAATTAAAAGTGTGTGCAGACAGGGAATCCTTCTTTCTGAGCTCAGCCCAAACAAAGGGTGTTCTGCTGCCACTCACAGCTCTCAGAGGTGCAGTGGCTGGGGCCATTACAGAGGTTTCTGCTGGACCATGTAGGTGCTGTAGCATTTGTTTCTAAAGCCCCTGGGGACCGAACAAGGATCTGCAGGTACTGCACATTCAGTACCTGAGGGTCATATGCCCACCTCGCTACCTCCAATAAAGGTCTCCATCACTGTGCATTTAAAAAGATTCTGGGACCATGCCACAGGATGCAGAGGCACTATCCTCCAAGGGAATCCTGTTCCCATGCTTTTCAGGAGGGAAAAAAAACCTTTTTGAAAATTCCATAGTCAAAAGGAACAGTGATTTTTATCATCCTTAGAAATATCCCTACCTCTTTTTGTAACTGTAAGCAAGCATTATGTGTTTGTATTATGTGTGTGTTTTTCTAAGACACAATTTCTACTGTATCACTTGCAGGAAAACTTTGGAGTAATGAGGGGGGAACTGCCATAACCATTTTCCACTGTGACAGAAGAAAATACGACAGTGTATTTTAAAGCCTTTATAAACCATGTTAAAATAACAGCTATGTGCATCAGAATGTACTTTTTTCAGTTGAAAACAATTCGAGAAATTATAAATTAGCTTATTAATTAAAATTAATTTAAATTACATTCAAAAAGGAAAGACTTTCAACTCAAAAAAGACACTTCTATAGAAATGGAAATTTGTTATTGAGGGTATTAAACTTCAAAGACAAGCAAGAACTGAAATTACCTGGAAAAGTACTTCTAGTTTTTCTTTAAAAAAGGATTAAAAGGGGAGGGAGAAGGATGAAAGTTTTGCTGATAATCGTTCTCCTTTTAGTTACTTGTCTGTGTGTGGCAAAGGAAAAGCAAAGGAAAAAAACTTCTCAAAAGACAAATTAAGAGCATAGAAAGCTGTAATTACTTAGACACCTTAACTCAGACATGTTCAGCAGTAGAAACAAAACTAATTTTCTCACTAATTGCATTTCAGTTGTAGCTATTCAAAGAGTTTATTCTGAAAGATGAAGAATTCCAGTTATAAAATGCATCATTTGATATACATTATGTAAATTAAGTCTGTAATATTTTTGGTTCCAACCAGAATCAAACCACAGAAAAATCCAGCGCAGAGTGGCTGTGGTTCTCCTGCAGTGCAGGGCTGTTGTGTCACTGCTGAGGTGCCTGCCCTAAGCACCAGCATTGCTTTGGGGATGGGAATTGGGTTTGCAGCGGTTTTTGAGCGTGAATCCTGCTGTGAAGTGTTCCCACCAAGCTGAGTAACCCCTGTTGTGTGTCACAGGAATCATGTACCGCAAGTCCTGCGCCTCTTCAGCAGCGTGTCTGATCGCCTCTGCCGGCTACCAGTCCTTCTGCTCTCCTGGGAAGGTGAACTCTGTCTGCATCAGCTGCTGCAACACTCCCCTCTGCAATGGACCCCGGCCCAAGAAGAGGGGGAATTCTGGCGTGGTGCCGAGGGCACACCTGATCACCACTGTTCTGCTTCTTATATTTGCTCTGTTGTTTTCATATTGCTAAACTTCAAGCAAGTCGTTTTGGTTGGGTGTTTTTGCCCTGACACAATTTGTCCTGTCTCCTCCTTTCTTCAAAGACGCTGCAATTATTTTCTGTTTGTTTCCAAGTCCCTGTCAAGAGCGAGGCAAGTTCAGTGGTTGTGTGGAGAAGAAGGGCTGATATTTTTGTCAGCTAATGAGTTCAGTTAGCAGATTGAATTTCCAGTGTGCACTTAAAAATCCCAGCAGGACGCAGAACTCCTGTTCCTTTTGCATAACTGGAAACAAATCCATCCGTGTTACTCCTTTTGCGACGCAGTCGCTTTCCCTGGTCATTTTAATTTCCGTGGGTTTGAGTTCATTGCTAACCATTAACTCTGCCTTATGAAGTCACACTCGATGCTCACAAAGGCCGTTCCGTTCTGGCCTGGGCTCTGAGGCCCTCTCGAGGGGCGCTGCTTCCAGGCCGGGCTCTGGAGGTGCAGGACGTGGCTCCTGGGGGCTGCAGCCGGGCGTGGGCTCCCTCTGGAAGGTGCTGAGGAAAACTTCGGCGCTGCCCTTGGAGGAGGAGCTGCGGCTCGAGGACATGAAGAGCAGCGGGCGCAGGGAGCGGCTGCTGCGCTCCTCGGAGCTCTGGTTGGCCCTGAGGAACTTCTCCCTGTTGGCGTGCGGGAGGCTGAGGCGGCAGCGCAGGACCTGCAGGAACACGCTGCGGAACTGCCGCGAGGAGATGTTGTACAGCAGCGGGTTCACCACCGAGCTGAGGTAGAAGAAGATGTCGGCGATGGGCAGGAGGGTGATGTAGGCTCTGAAGTAGGGGACGGTCCAGTCCTGCTTCGGCTTCGCGGCAGCCATGATCCTTCTGACCTGGTTTGGCATCCAGCAAAGCGCCAGGGTCGCGATGATCAGTCCTGCGGGCGGAGAGAGCGAGAGAGAGGTCTGCATACGTGGGGGAAAACACGTAAAACACTATCAGTTCTGCACTTACTTGTTAGGAAATGGTACCAATTTTTCAGTGTTTTGCTTGACAGCTTTTTCTGCCAGTAGCATTTTTTGTTTGTTGTTTTTAATAACTGTTACAAGGTCATTGCAGCACATGCTCAGACGAGACACTGCATAGCGCTTGGATGGTGGTTTTTTGTACCTGTTGTCATTTATTACTTTCCAAACTGTTCTTTCTCTGATCATCTGTATCTTTGGAAAGAAGGCATTTTTATTTTGGTTTGTGCTCTTACATTTCTTCTGTCTTTCCCTTTGCTTTGAAAAACAAACAAAATAAATAGAACCTATAGCCATATTAGATCAGGCAATACCCAGAAGAGATCAGATTCTTGTTTGTACTTTACAAAAAGGAAAATGTATGCATAATAATATATTTCGTGTTATTTTTGGTAGATTTCCTCTTACAGAAGCTATTTTTAAGTAAAATGTGTATGGATCTTTTTATGGTAATTAAGATATGTTGGGCTTTCTTAAAAATCAAATTCCAGTGGAATTAAATGATGAATGTAAATGAGAAAAACCTAAGCCTAGTCATGAAAGTGTAAGCAGTTTCAGATTGTAAATTATGCTTAAAAATGTGGTATCTGACCATTTTGTATTTATATGTAAATATAAATACATGTTGCTGCATCACTAATGGCATTAAAAAGGGGTGGCTGAAGTGTTGGATGTGTGAAAATTCTGCTTGTGGGGAGGGTGTTCAGCAGGGTGCAGTGGTGATGCCATTGCCAGAGCAGCAGCCCTGCAGGAATATCTCCGTGACTGAAGGTGGCTGTTCCCAGGCAGGAGATGGAGCAGGAGCATCCTGCTGGATCCTCGGTGGCATCCTCTGCTGCTTGTGCTTGTCAGTGCTGGAAATCCTGACACCCTGTGTGAGATACCAGGTACACAAAAGAATTCCTCTTTCTGCCCTCCCCCTGCACCCAGCACTGCTGGCACACAATGCAGCCACCAGTTGGCTGCCCCCTCTTTGTGTTTCTCTTTGCAGGAAGCGTGCCTTACACGAACACAGAAGTTGCAGCCTGGCTTCTTCCCTTCTGCAGGAGCACAGGGCAGCAGGGAGTGTCCTGGTGGGGCAGTTCTCCATTTGTGTTCTGTTAATCTCATCCCATGTCTGATCTCTGCTCTCAACAGCAGCACAGAAGCACTGTAGTTCTTACCCCCTAGACTGAGCCAGATTGCCCCCAGTGAGCAGTTCTCAGTAGCAAGGCTGTTCTGAAATAGCACACATGGATTTTTGAAGCCAGGAAAATGCTCCTTCACTAGTGGGAAGATGTGAATGTAGCAAGGAAAAGGAGGCAGAAAATAGAAGAAATATTTTTCATAACTTTGAAACTGCCAGAGCATCATCAGGTTATGTCCAGTTCTCTCCAACAGTACCCCCAGGCAAAGAAAAGGTATGAAATGCCTTTTTAAAAAAAAAAAATAATAATTTTGTTCATGAAAGTGATAATTACTTTTAAAAATTATTTCCCTGAATGAGCTACAAATAAAAGTTGTCCTTTTAATCCCTTGCTTCTGTAATCACTTAATGTCACAACAGCTTTGGTAGGATGGGGAAGTAGTGTCTATTAAACTTACAGCACTGAATTAAGAGCCCTGGAGGGCTGTGGCTGGCAAGCCAGCAGTAAATGTGTTATCTTTGCCATTTTCAGTTCTTTGCCACCAAAGAACCTCCTCAGTAACCTCCTCAGCCACTGTCTCCTTGCTCTCATTCCCACAGTCCTCCCCCTGCCCCTGTGCTTGCTGCCCTGCTTTTCCTGTGCCACCTTGCCTCACTTTTCAGTACCTGTTGTGCCTCTGTCTAAAGTTGATCTGAATTTTGTACAAATCCTGCACATTTTTGTAGCCTTCAGTGCTTTTTTTTCCTGCTGTCAGCATAACAAATACAGGGTAGCAATCCTGGCACAGGCCAAAAGAAAATAAGGCCCCCTGAGCAGTGACTTGTGATGAGGCTTATAAAAAAGTGGAAGGATTCTCTTGCTTTGCTGGGGCTTTTTTTCAGGTGCAACTTAAACATAAAGTTCACAAGTTCAAATCTCTTGAATTCTTGTCCAATTTTACTGGAAGATCTCTTTCAAGGGAGAAGAAAATAAGCTGTACTGTGAAATTTTTTTTTTTGTTCTTGGTTAGAAACAGGGCACTTCATCACACTGATTAATAGTTTCCTAAATTATTAATGCTGCTGCAAAAAACTGGTGAGCAAACAATATGTGCATTCAGTTTTAAAGCACAGAGCTCTGAGATGTCTGACTTTTTTGCTTGTATCTGAATTCCTTGGCATTGACCTTTCTTTTTAATTCAAACTGCCAGACTAAGATAACCCCTTACATTGTTCAGACACTTTTGTTCTGGAGAACTGAATATTTGGTAGGGTGTACAGCAAGTGAAAAATGAGCTGCTTGTACCCTTGTGCAGTGCAGTGAATTTTGTCTTGGGGGGTGGGAGGAGATGTCTGCACAACTGTTATTTTTCAGGGATGACTAATTGTTCATTTTTACACTTTGAAAACATGCTTGTTGTCTCAAAGGAGATGCACCATGTAAATAAACATGCTGACAGACTCACAATATTTTTTCCAACTTTCACACTTGGCATGGCAGTATGGAGTAAACTGAAGCACAGCAGAGGAGCACCTCGGGAAGCCTCTGTGTTCAGTACTGCTGCTGTCAGTCTGAGCTTGGACATGGGCTCGAGGAGTTTGTGTTATTCTGTAATGTGCCAAAATGCTTAAACAGACTCAAACAGCTTGAATGTAAAACAGACTGCATCTTACACCACTACTGATGCATTTCTACCTTGAGCTTGCTGCCTGATTGGAATTATTCTTCACATTTCAGCTCATATCCAACTTTGCTTTCTACTCCTTCTTATTAAAGTGGAAAAAGTCAGTAGCTCTGGGGTTTTTTCCCCCATTTTCCTGACTACTGCACTGAAGTAACACAGAGCAGAGATTTATCTTCCATGAAATAATGATGTTTATAAACAAAGTAATGCTATGGTTCTGCAATCTCCATCACTGGTGCTTGAAATTTCCAAGTCACATTTGAATCATTCCAGTTTAATCATCAGAAGTGCATTAGAAAATGCCAACAGAAGCCAGGAGCCCTTGTGTTATCTTCTGTGAGTACATCTCAACCTTTAAGTAAGGGCAGGAGCTTAGAATTCATTTAACATTGATTCAGATATTTCAAGGTAACAAATAAACCAAACAAAAAAAAAGACATTAAAAGATCCCTTACTAAAACCACATTAAAAAGCTAAACCATAAACCAGCCACAAAATAGTTTACCCAAAATAGGAATTACCATATTCAACTACTATTTTAATCTGAAACAAAAGCCAACCCAAGCCTCTTTACAAATAAAGCATACAAATTTAACAACGTTTTAAATTTGGGGATCATTACTCTAACTTCCCAAAAGTCAATCTCACTGCATTAATTCTTAATATGTGACAAAGGATCATTTATGTAGTAAAATAAACCTAGCATTTAAGCGCCAATAGTATAAATATTCATTGCTGGCAGAGAATAGAAGGTTGGCAGTCATCTGTCCCTTAGCAATACTTTTTTATTACTCAGAACATTCCTCTGGGCCATAGGGGACTGAATTAAATTCATTAAGAACTTTATTGGGAAAGATTTTAAATACATGCAGATGTCTGGTAGAGTAGAGAGGGCTTCCTTCTCCACAATTCTCCTTGTTCTGTTGAATAGAATTTTGTCTTTTTCTGCACCTGAGCACATAAATCTGCCTCCTTTTATCACCCAGTGTTCTGCCTCTATCCTGGCCACCGCCAGCCATCCCACAAAGCTTGAAATTGTCAGCAAGATTATAATTGTCACCAGACAGTGCCAGCAACAGGCTTCTCTTTGGCTGCCACAGCCCATTAGCCGAGGCTGTCGGTGACCTCAGGTACACGTTCTTTTGGCTGTGCCACTTAACCCTGACCACCCTGGCACGTCAAGATCTGCCAGACTGCTGCTGCTGCTCTCATCCCAGTCAGCCCAAAGCACGGTTAGACCTCAAACTTTGCTTCTCTGTGATTTAATTAATGACACAAAGGCAGGTTCTCAGCATCTGCTTGTAAACTGACATTTAAATGGCAATTGTCAGTGGGATGTAAGCATATGGTTACTGAGCTGTGAGTCACGTGCAGGCAGAAATGCAGTTGGTTCAGAGACCTTTTTCTTTCCTGTTCATTTCACTTTGTCATACTTGGCCTGACTATACTGAAAGGCACAACATGACACTAATGCTCGGTCACAAAGTCTTCAAACAGTGCATCAGACGGGCCAAGAAGTCCCAAAAGAGGACTCCTAAGACCACCCCTAATTATTAAGTTTACCATCAGGAAGCAATGCTAATTGTGAGGAAAGCACGTGATCCCTATTGGATCCTGCTGCAAACAGGTTTGAAAACATGAGCAAAGATACCTTCCCACTAATCAGGCTTTTGATGGTCTTGATATCAGCCACCACTAATGCAGGAGAAGAAAGAAAGCAAAGACTGAAGTGCTAATTAAGAATGTTACATTCAGGAGGCGGGGCTTTGGCCTGTATGTATGTTCAATTTATTATTTTAACCAGGAGAAATATCTTGCTTTTTGTTAGAAATAAGGACATAAGTCACTAGTTTATTGTCTTTCTATTTTCTAAGAAGAGTCAAGCCATGAAATGCAGTCTTCAATCACTGAGATGACCCTCCCAAGTGCAGATCAATGCAGCACTGTCTTCAACATCTGCAGCTGCTCGGTGCCTCTGCTGCTGCAGCTCTGCATGTGAGGAGTCAGCTGCCATATGCTTATTGTCTCCTGACAATTGTCATTGAAATGTCAGTTTACAAACAGCTGTTACTTTCATTGCTGCAAGTCTGGCTTGTAAGTGCAGCAAAGAAACAAAGCAGAGTGATGCCCAAATGGCTGCTGCCCCTCGGCCCTGCAGGCAGCACTGCCTTGGTGGGGGAAACTGAGGGAGGCTGGAGCACCTCAAGGAGGGGATTGTCTTACACACTGTCCAGGCTCAAAGATCTCCTGCTTCTCCCTCTGACAGGTAAGAGTTTGGAGCAGTTTCTCTGGTCTACAAGTAGCTGGGTAGAATTTTGGATCCAAGCTTGCAGCCTTTAACAGCTCCTGGTGAGTATCTGGTGTCAGCCACTGTCCAACAAGTGTCTCAAACCCCTCTCTATCTCTGACCAACAGCAACGAGCTGTTGATGAGCAGAAGGGTGTGCAGAGGGTGGGAAGAGGAACACACCTTTCACTTCTGCTCCCAATCTCATCATTTCCTACCCCATTGGCCCTCTTGGGTTTAAGGTCAAGAGGTTTAAAAGCAAGATCCACAGAGGAACTGTGGTGTCTCTTCAAGGCTTCTGTGGAAATTGCAGTGTTTCTGCCAGAGCTGGTATCTCCACATAAAAGGGTCTTTATAGAATAAATCATGTGCTAAAAGGCCTTTGTATATCCTAAATTAGTCTTGTGATATTCAGTGCTGTCATGCCTGCATCCTTTCTCTGCAGCCTGTCCTCATCATCCATCTAAGAAACCCCTGCCTTGTTCTCTAAGGTCGAAAATTACGATTAAAAAGGGAATGGGATGGATCAGAGGCATAATCCTTTAGACACAGAGAAGTGGCCATGCTCTGCTTGCCCACACACAAGTGCAGAAGGTCCAAACAGGCTGCTGGGATCTCTCTGGTGCTGGAGTGCCCATAAATCCAGCTCCAGCTGGCACACAGACACAGTGCCACGTGCCACACAGGCGTGAGATAGGCTTATCACAGATCTGTGTGTGTCCCCCTGTCCAACACTCACAGCATCCTTCCCTAGGCAGCGATTCACAGCTGGATCTCAGTCTCATCCCTTGTGTTCTGTGCTCTGTGCCCTGTTAATGTGGGTGGTGAAGCAGCTGCTGGTTACAGAGTCACTGCAGGAGCACCACCAAGCAACCAGTCTATCAAACAGAAGGGGTGGTTTCGCTGCCCCCAGTTCACTCCTGACCATCAACCTCCCGTTTCCCAAAACCCCAGCACTCAATCTGTATTCACTGCACAATGTCACAACCATCAGTACGGGTTTTGCTTGAATGAGGGCTGCACTGTGTTCCACGGGCAGGATAAACTTCTGATGAAGATTAAAAACAGGAAAAGAATACTAATATAAACTTCTCCCTTTCCCCTCTCAATCACACACAAGTTTCTTCTGCCGAAGGACAAACATTACAGTAATAATAAGCACATATTGATGCATGTTGTGGCAAATATAAAATGTATTAACCTGAGAGATAAATATTGATATTGCTTTGTCCATGTCAATATTTAGTTCAAGGGACAATAAATTTTGATATTCACTGAAACAAGTCAATACATGCATTGCTACATGCATTTTGTATAAGCTCAAATTATTCAGCAATTCTCTTCCTTTTATCCTCAAATTTCAGAATCACAGATTTGCCTTTCAAAAATATTTCTCTGTAAGAGAAAAAAGCAATAAGTAAACTAGCCCTACTCAGTAACTATAGGGAGAAAAAATGAGAAGATATGGCCAGTGTCTATCTCCCAGTGACTTCCCTTTCAGTTTTTCTAAGCACCAGGGAGCTCCTCAGGCTCCCTTTGGGTTCTGACACTGGGTCTGGGCTGGCTGCTGTGTTCTCCTCAGAGAACAGGAATTTCCTCATGGCTGCACATCAGCAACTCACTGCCTTTGCTGTGGAGCCACCTCACTTACAGACCACATACAGGGGTGCCACTGGAAAAGCAAAACTGAGGTCAAACCCCTGCTCCTGTCCCTGCAGGAAAACCAGGCACAAAGGTGGGAGAAAAACAACATTTTTATCACCAGCACAAGTAGGAAAATCTCCAAGTGTTCACTGAGAGGTTCTGGCAAACACCCCACAGCCCTTCTCAGAATGGGTTTGAAGTGAACAGGAGCCAGTAACAAACTAGTTAGCATTATAAATACTGCTGGAAGGATTAAGCATATGGCCTGGGACAAACTGGAAAACCAGCTCCATGTATATCTGATCCTTTCAACAGCTTCCAGCGAAAAACCAATGGACTGGCAATCCCCATGGCCTTCAGAGGGATTTGTGTCCATCTCATGCTCACTGTGCTCCTCCCAGCCCCAAAGGTGCTGTGCAGCAAGGCCACGTCTCATTAGCGAGCATGCTTGGGTGACAGGACAGTGCTGTCCTCCGAACTGGTGCCATAAATGAAAGGCACTGAGGAAAATCAAGCTGCCTCTTGGGGCAATAAATGAACCAAACCTGCAAGGTTTTAATATATATATTGCTGTTCTGTTGCACATAAAGTTGTCCTTCTTCCAAATGAAGCCACCATTAGCAGTCTCACTAAATCCCAAGTGCTAAAGTGCTGCATGAATTCTGCCTGTAAGTGGCCATTCTCTGCTCAAAACAGCAATGTGTTCAAGTGTGGGGCAGTGACAACACAGGGAGTTTAATTTTTATTTTATTTAAAGCCCTGTTGATAACTGGTGTTGTCAGGCATATGAAGAAGAATTTTACAGAAGTATTTGCCCCATGACATCAGAAAATCACCTGCTGCTGCTTTTGACAATTCTCAGACGCCTATGTGCCAATGTAAATCAGCACTAAGGCCCAGCAGATGCTGCAGAATTCAGAATGTACATCTTCTCACTTGGATTGGACTACACTCCCCTTACTCAAATACCCTTAAGAGCGCCATGAGATCACAGAGAGCAAACTGGCTTCTCAGAGGTTCTGCCCATGTGGTGTCATGGGATCAAACCAAGGACCCAACAGCTCACCCACAAAGCCTGTCTCCAGCTGAAATCCCAGCATCACCCCATGGTTCGCTCTGTTCAGGTCTTCCCTGCCCTGCCACACACATTTCCTCTCTTGACTGGAAATAAAGAGCTGCTCTGGGCTGGATGCAGCACAGCAACAACCTGTCAGTGATGCAGTGGCAAAGGCTGAGGCCAATTTTGTGTTTCCAGCAACCTGACCTTTAACAGAAACCAGTGCTGAAGAATCTGCCCAGGAGAATCCCTGCACTTCCTTGCAGAGTGAGGATGCTTCAGCATCCATTGCACTTCAGTCCTCTACAGTTGATAACAGAGTATTGGGTGGAGAAACACAAACGCTGCCGTTAAACAGGAAGATTATGAGAGATTTAGATGGAGCTGAACCAAACTTTCAAGTCTGTATATTATTGATCCACACAGCTAGGACTTAGAGGGCACTACAGCAGAATCTTTTCTGACTCTGCAATATTAAAACAAAACAACTTCTGGGGATCCCACCACACATTTTCCCACAAGCACTGGCAAGCCTTGCTCTTCAGAAGAATAAACTATTTCTCCTTTATACCATCACTTAGCAGCCTGCAGCCATTAGTTAGAGTGGTACCAGAGGCACCAGAAGTTGCCAGGGGAACATAGATACACATAGATATGCAGAACATAATTAGTGAGGACACAAGTGTTAACAGTTTTACTTCTTAGCAATTTAAAATATCTGACAATTATCTTCAGTTCCTAGCAGGGTCAAGTTTTGCTTCTCAAATATTTTTAAATACTGTCATTCCACAGTACAAACATTAGAAAAAACCTAAAAACAGTCAAGGAAATTTCATGACAGGGGTATCGTTACTGAACGTCAGCAGGTTTTTGCAAAACAGTGAATAAAGTCATGATATGCTTTTAAAAACCAGACATGCTCATAGAATACCAGAGGAAATCATGTGAGTTTTAGTACTCTGTGTTTGGTTTGCATGTCAAGGGGTGGGTAGTGGGGGGCTTACAGAGGTGGCTTCTGTGAGAAGCTGCCAGAAGTTTCCTGCGTGTCTGATGGAGCCTTTGCCAGTGGCTGCAGGACAGACCCAGCCCTGGCAGTTTATCTTGCTCTCCAGAGTTCATCTTACAAGATCAAACTACATCTTACTGCTCCTCACCAGCTGTAATTCAGTCCTAAATGTGCACAACTGTACACAGAGATGATGCCTTAGTCTATGATACTGTAATGGGATAATTTAGTGCTGAGGTTGCATCCCTGTGTGACATGGGGAGCTCCCGAGTGTAGGTTTGTCTTTCAGGTCACTCACCAGCCCAAACACAGAAGCCAGTAGCATTTCCTATGCTCCCTTGTCCTCTTCAGTGCCTTCCCTCACAGAGGTGGGTAAACAGCCATGCACTTACAGTAAATACCAACTTGGCATTTGAGGCAGGGCTGACTGTTCATTCAGGTGCCCAACTCATGTAGTTTGTCAATAAAAAGACAAAATGCAGCATCTGCTTTTGAAGCATTCATTGCAATTCCCTTCAACAATTCTCCAGTAAAACATAAGAGCCCCTTTTAAATCAGGGCTACTTTGGCGAAAAGAAGATCAAGAATGTTGTGGAAATACACATGCACTCAGCACCAGAAGACATAAGGGGTAACAAAAAAATATTTTAAAGAGTTCATTTTTTAGAAATTTTAACATTCCAGCTGTGAGAAAAGACATGCATATTGGAAATTGTTATTTCTGGAATGAGAAAGTATTTTTTTAAATCACTAATATGGACTGAAATGTGTAGAAGGGAAGAGGATTAGTTTTTATTGATGCTTCTTCCTTGCAAAACAAATTCTTACCATGGTTGCTTTGATTTTCTTTTAGAAAGAGTGAAGACTTGTTTTCCTTCTGCATTGGCGAAACAATGGGAAAAATACATCTTCCATATAAAGCTCATTTAAATTCTGCATTCTAACTAGCAAACACCATTTGGAATTGAGGTTTTTTGTTTTTACATTACAAAATGAGCCGTTGCAACATTAAACAGCTCATCTATTGCAATTCAGCAGGAGAAATCATTGAACAATCAGCTGCAGAATACAAATAAAGAACGACACGGTATTAGTTCAGCAGATACATAGGATACTTGTGAGCTCTGCCAGAAAGACAAGCTTGAACTATGTTATATGGAACTGATGATCATGGGGGCATCAGCACAGCTCTTCCTAAATGACAGACATATTATCAATATACAAGTCAGATTTTTGTATCAAAAACCTTCAAATGAAGAAAACTCGCTGTATTTCAGTGAGATGAAAATGGAATTATTGATGCACAAATGGTAGCATGATCATGCTTGCCAGATGCTTTAAAAAACAAATGCAATTGGAGTTTATGTTCAGCAGCCTAAGTGAGAAGAGAAACCAAAGCAAACTGCCATCAAAATTACGTGTAGTTATCCAAATTCTACACCAAAGTGTGCAACAGGAAGCAGGAGCCAGGGAATGGAAGGACAGAAATTCACAGCTGTGGCACCACTTGCATGGGGCTGACAGCTCAGTGGCTCAGCTTTGAGACCAAAGGCCAATTCTTTGTCCTCCTCTGTCCCTGAGATCCATGACTGTGTCAGTCCAGTAACATCCTGGTACTTGAGTTTCCTTTGATGGGAGGAAAAAGAGTTAAGAGTTCTGCATCAGATCAAACTTTTTATTTCATCCTCTGCCCTGGTTTACAGTCTGGCCACAACACTTCCATGTGCCACCCAAACTGTTTCTAGAGAAAGGGGTTTCAAGAAGATCATAATCTGCAGGAGGGTGGGGAAGGTTTCCTTGCCTAGAAACGGCATCATGAGAAATGAAAGGAGGTGTTCTGTGGTGGCACAGAGGTGTCCTTTGGAAAGAGTGGGGAGAGGAGGAATCTCTGGTACAGTCATCTCCAACACAGCCACAGTGGCAATCCCAGCACTGCAGGTGAATGAAGGCTGAATTCCAGTCTGACTCTGAATTGTGTCCTGGCTATGTTAATGGGGGAAACAAAGTAAATGCTAAGGAACAAGGCAGCTTTATTTCCTAAATTAGGCCTAACCTTTGATTATTTGGATAAAACCCCTGGGCAGTGGCAAAGCTCCTTGAAATTGCACTAAGAAAAATGTCCCAGGCAAACAGAGCTTGTTTGCAGCTCCCCTCTGAGAAGGCTACTCAGGAGCTGTATTTTGATTGCAGCAAAGTCTCCTCTCTGCTAACACCTGAATTTCCTTTTATTTACATTTTGGAGCTGTCCAGAGAATTGCAATGAGTGCAAACCTGTCGAAACCTCCCTTCTCAAGCCTTTTCAAGGAATATATATACAAGATAAAGAGTGTTCCCCCCCTCACCGCAACCTTGGCAGCAGTCTAATTCAAAGTCTCCCATATCAGATTAGGGGGTGAATGTGCTCTGCAAATGGCATTCAAGTAAACACCTGGGCATGGATTCACTGAGCACATGTGCACCATTTGGTTTGGGAGCCTGGTGTCTGTGCTGTGATATTTGCACTTTGCTTCCAGAAGCTGCTGGGGCCCTCCAAAATGCCTCAGGTGGGCAGCTCACAGCAAACATCAGACAGTGCTTCTTCCTCTCCTCCACAAATGCAATCTCAGCCTTGTATCTCAGTCATAGCAAAAGATGTCAGCTCATTTTGGTGTATTCAATTTATTTGAAATAATATCCCTAATAATGATTTTTTACTTTGGAACAAAACTATGGGCACCTTCCTTTATTCAAGCTGTACAGGGTACATTTTGCTGGCCTTTTAACTCTCTTTGATTTCCTTGAGGTGAATCCACAGCTAACTAGGGTATTCCAGGTGGAATTGGAGCAAGCAGCCCTCTCTATCTTTTGCAGCACCTTTCTAAGAAACACTAAGAACTATAAGATATTACTGCAGACCTGAGAAAACTAATTAAGCTCGAGCTCCAACTACCCTACAGCTTGCTGTATCCCTCTCTTAGAGAAAATACAAGAACAAAACAGTGCTTTTTGGAAGAAATCCTATAAAGAAAGAAGAATCAAGATGTAGCAATGCATTCCATTATGCCATTTTTAATGTAAATTCTGGAATCTGGTGATAAATATGGTGTTTTCTGGAACATGGGGAGGATGCAGAGGATTTTAGCAAAGACTAAATCTACCCTACTGTAAATTACAAAATACATTTCATTTTCTGGCCTCATGCAGCTGGTTGCAGCTGTGGGTACACAGGACTACAGTGATGGGAAAAGACTTTTACAATAACCCTTTCACATATAATGAAAATATAACTGTGAAAGAGAGAAAGAAGATCATTAAACATCAGAATTCACAGCAACTGAGAGGGCGATTACAAGCATTTGGGAACTTTCCTATGCATTTATATAGCACTTTAAGTCCAAATGTTGGTCTTCAGTTTGACCCAGACCATGACAGAAATAGATAATCTTATTGCTTCTGACATTGCTACGTAATTAAGTAGCTGTTCTGTCCCTCTTAACACAGCTATTTCCACTAGAAATTCATTTCTTATCCTCTTTCCACAATGGCCTCTTTTTCTACTCAGACCTCTCAACTAAGACATCTTGGGAAGAGATTTTTAAATACCTTCTTTTGAGTTTTGTAAGGTTTCTACCTACTAATGAGTGAAACTCTAACTCCCAAGAGGTAATAGAGCTAATTTTTATTAAAATATTCAACAGATTAACCCCAAAAGTCTAATTTTTCTCGTGTGGCAATAAACTTCTTTGACCAGTAAGTCACACAGCAAAAGGCAAGCTGCTCTTTCCTATGATATCAGAGCAAAAATCTCTTCTCTCCTCCAAGTCAGCAAGCCAAGAGCCAGGACTTGGTGCCTCAGTGACCCCTGGGCAGCTGTGCAGTGGGTGGCAGGATGCCCTTCCATACCCTGCCTCCCACCTCTGAAGTCAGGGGAAAATCTTCTGTTGTGTGCACCATTAAAGCCTGTCAGAGCAAAACACAGCAGGAGATCTGCGTGGGGGCACTGATGGGATCCTCCATCTCTTTCCTAAGGCAGCCAGAACACACAAGGTCCTCTAATTTGCCTCCCAACACTAAGCAAATAATGTCATTTGATTTGCTGCAAGAATCTTCCCTCTCCAGAATCTCCCTAAATCCAGAGACAGCATCTTCAAAACTCAGGCACTTCTTTCCTACTGCTTTCCATACCCCCAAGTTAAATTATGGGACAAAAAGTCCTGCAGAGATGGAAACTAATTCCAGTTAGGTAGAAGCAATCATGTACGCTGGTAAACACCTAGAAACAACACGGAGGAAAACCATATTTTAAAGGGCTGGTGCGTAACACTGGGATTGTACTTGCTCTGCTACCCTGAGCCACCTCATTACCTCAGTGATTGCAGAAATCCTGTTACACTCACTCTGAACTCGGCAATAGGATCAGGTGCTGAATGCAGCTGAAGACATGTTTAATTAGTAACTGATCACAGAGACCAAAATGTACTTACTTGCATTGCCAGGTAATAGGAAAATGGTTTCAATTCTTATTGCTGTAGCCACATTTCTGCATTAAACTGCGTTATTTTTTAAATTCTGTGTGTAGTCAATCATATTTCTGTGTCTTATAGGAGTTTTTTGCTAAGTACTTAAAAGAACACCCAATGCACACAGTGTGGAAAAGCATCACAGCATACTATGAAAACCTGTGCTTCATTTGGCCAAAATAGTAGTTGTTCTGCACTGAAATATTTGTAATATTTGTAATAAAAGCCCCACTCAGCTGCTCATATATATATATATATATATATATATATATATATAAAGAAACAATTCATGGCTGAATAATGTACCAATTCAAAAGCAATCTCTCTAAGCTACAGGAAACCTCTTGAGTTGCTAGTCTGAACAAAATGAAGCCTCAACAAAATGAACAACTTTGAAACTAAATGAAAATTTAGCAAATTGATCTGAACTAGAAAATCCTATGTACAATGCAATCTTTTGAGCCACAATAGAAAGACCTGTTAGAAATCATGTTTGGAAAAAAAGACGTCACACCAATAAATAAAAAGATGGTGTCACTGTTTGTTTGTTTGGTTTTCTAAAGAACTCTGTTTTTTTATAATAGGATAGTGGGTTTATAAGTGTGTGTTTAAATAGCAACTGGCTGGTGCTGAAAGGAAAAGACATTGGATGATATCTTAAGAGAGATGTTCCCTCTTCCAGCTTTAATTTTTAATCTGCCTTTTGGTGCACCTGGCTCCTCACAAACCTCTCGGCTCCAGAGTTACCTTGAGATCAGTACACCAGGAGTCAGCCCCAGATGAAGAGAAAGGGAGTATTTGGTTTGTGCACTGCCACAAGCTACTGGAGCAAAATGATTGCAGATCAAAATTATGAGGTTGCTGGAGCAATTTGGGCTGCCAAGATGAAGAGCAGAGGGAGGGACACGATGCAAATGCTGGATGTGCAGCCATCCAGCAGTGCAGCAGGAGAGTAAAGGGTAATGGAGGAAGGGAAGAAGGGATGGTAAGAAGGGAGGGCTGAAGGCAGTGATCATATCAAGAATCTCATATTTTTTCAAAGCAGCATGCCACAAGAAAATGTTATTCCCACTGATCCAATAAATGATTCTGTTTTCCATGGAAGTGGCTTAAGGAAATCATGGGTGGGTAGAGGAGAAGGTGTAGTCATGCAAAAGCACAATTTGCAGTCAGAAGCGGATTTTGAACAAGAGTCAGATGGGAACACCTTTAGGGAAGACAGGGAGCTCAACCTCATCTAGGACTACTAGGATGCAAAAGGACAGTTACACAATTACAAAGGACAAAAGGCTTTTTTTTAATTAAAAAATAAATAAATGTGGTCAGCAGGCTCAAAGCTGGGTTAAGAGGTGTCATGCTGATGTGTGTCAGCAGCAGGCAGGGACTCTTTCCCACATTGAGACACATTCTGCGTTGGGCTTTAAAAAAAGCTCCTTCCCAATCTGGTCCCAGGGACAAAATTAAAAGTCTGTTGTAACAAAATGAGCAGTAGTGTTATGCATATGGGACTCAAAAGAACATTGTACCCATCTGAAGCACTAAGAGAAAGGATTTACATTGTATGTTTGTATGGAACAAGGGATTTTTTATATATTTTTTTCCTAATTAAGTGGTATTGAAATATGCAAACTATGCACTGCTCACTCACTCTGCTTGAATTAGTGATTTACAATGAGAGTTTACCCTTGGTTCCACATGTGGAAATAGAAGATAAATCAAGTGATAAGCTGCCTACGATGGTCTCAAAATGGAAAGCACTATACGAGCTCCTTGGAGCTTGCTGAGCTGGCACTGCATTATACCAGCTCTGGCAAGATTATCCATTAATGACAGGAGCTGGAGCCAGTTACACCACCATAACAAACTCCACTGGTGCACACTCTGCCTCCATGCTTTAAAGGGAGAAGGAACAAGAAAAGCTGCTGCCTTCAGAAGGTGTTTCAGGAACAAGAGAATGTTAGTGACCTTCTCTTCATGAGCACTGAGCACACCTCACAGTGAGGAAAATTCCCTGTGAGCCCCAGAGCCACAGGTATAAATCCCCAGAGGAGGGTGATGGCCTCCACCCTCACAGCCTGGTGAGAACTGGAAGCCAGGCTTGGAGCACTTCCCGGGGATGAGGAGCTGCTGGCACCATGAGGACTGTTCCCAAAACCAGCAAGATGTGCACACGTGGCTCCCATTTGGAACCTCAGCACTCATGGACACACAATGCTGGCTGGAACACTGCCTGGGAATAGGGAGAGGGACTGCTAAATCTCTGCCCAAAAAGGACCATTTTCTAATGCCTGCACTCGTCCACTCAGAGGAGAACTTCCTATACCACTGTCTGGCAAAGTGCAGCGAGGATCCCCTCCCCACATCTCTTGGGAAGCTCCTGTCCCCCAGCCAGGACAGGGGTCTGGGGAGTCTCTGTCACAAGCCAGCACCCACTTACACCACATTACAAATATCCTGGAGCAATGAGGGGGCACCAGAGTTGGGAGAAAACTACAGCAGAAAAAAAACCTGAAAGGACAGAAAACAAAACACCAGCACAAAGAAACCAGGAGCAGCAGTGAGGATTGACTTCTGTCTCATAGAAACAGTTTCAAGAAAATGCCACCACTCATTTGTGCTGGGAATCACTTGCCTCCACCAGCCAACTTGGCATCTGCCCTGACAGGGTGCCATTGGCGTCCAGTGCAATGTGTCTGGGAAATCTCATTGTTTCTCAAGAAACACTTCCTAGCTCATGAAGTTCTTTAGAGCTGCCACGCTCCATGGCAATCAAAGTGCCTAACTAAATATGCAAAAGTGTGCTCAAGCCAGAAAGCCTTTTTAGGAACCAAGGGAGATTTCCCCCCCTTTCAACAGGCTCAGAGTCATGCACAGTCTGTTTTTGTCAGTGGCAGTCAAGCACCAGAGCACAGCCTCTGCACAGGAGGGTGCCACGTCTCACACTCCTGCAGTGTGCCAATCCCACAGGGTGGCACCAGGGATGGCAACGCAGGATGGGAGCAGCCCAGAAACACACACACACTCACACGTACACACACAATTCAATCTGTTCCAGCTCACAGCTAATGGAAAAACCTCTCTCAGCATTGCATGTACAAATGCCCGATAGCTGTAAATAACTTTTCTGTGTTTAATTCATGTATAATGAAACAGCAGTGAGCAAATGCTGTTCAGCACTCAAAAGAAGAGGCTGCTCAAGCAAATGCATCTTCAAGCCTGCATGGCAGAGCCCTCTTGCTGTGCCACAGGCTAATGGATTTCAGAGGCAAAACATGAGTGTTGCACATTTAACTATTAGATTTTTTACGCAGCTTTAAAAGCAAAACGGTTGCTCCCACTTCCAAGCAGGAAGGCCCTATACTACTCAAGTGAAAATGCAAACTCCAAGATCACTTTTGGTTAGAAAAACAAGACCAGTGGTAACACACAGTCATAGCTGCACTTTTTCATTGCTCTTTTTCAAATGGATTTGAAACAGGAGGATACCACAGTTGTTAAGAAACTTTCTCAGCATCACAGAGAAACCACTATCCTGTGGCAGAGCATCAAACAGACATGGATGTCCACATGGACTCTTTCCTTCTCAGTTCTGCTGTCTTCCTGGATAAACTAGCCAGCCAGAGCAATGGCAGAGCATAACTGCAGCCCTTTCCCATGGTCAACACATTCAGACTACGCTGGCAGTCTTTTTCCCAAACTTTTTTCAAAAAATAATCAAAATCTTACTGTTTAAAAGAAAGAACCCCAAAATTCTGTAGTTTACAGAAGAATGTCTCCATACTCATTCTATGTTAATGCTTTGCCACGACAATTAAAAGACTTGAAAACAAACCCAAGTGACAGGTATATTTTTCAAGATCACTGATCTTTCAACTAGGGGGAAAAAATCCCAGCTTTAATTGCACAAAGCTACATAGCATACTTCCCTCTCTCGAGATTTCATTATAGGCCTGAAACCAGAGAATTGCATTGCCAGCTCTTGCCTGCTCTTCCAGCTATTTCTGGTTTTTAATAATTATTCATTAATTGCACACTATGATAAGATCCTTGCTGTTTTGAAACATTTTCCCTCTGGCCCCCATACTATTAAAGACCCTGATTGCCTGCCAACAGCGTAAAATTAAAAATCAAAGCACTACCTCTGAAAGGTTTAATATGTGCCACATTGAAAGAGTTTCTACAGCTTACAGCCATGTAATTGCATCACCGGATAACTGCACAATCTCTCAACATTTGAAATGTTTTCCTTTGAAACATTAGCCAGCTGAGAGCAGAGGTTTTGTTTAACACCCTGATTTACACTATGTGCATGCCAAAGTTTTTTGTGTCTGCTGTGTCCTTCCCTGCTCCCTCTCTGCTCTGCCCGGGGCGGGCGGGAGGGAAAGGCACAGCCACCCGGACACGGGGCACCCTGCTCCCACTGGGGAGAGGGATGAGGGAGAGATGAAGAGTCACCAGTCCAAGGAGGAGATTAAAACCAAATGCATTTTATCACCTGAACCTCCTCCCTATCCACCCCTTATAAGCAGGTGGGGTTTCATGCCTGTTGAATCCCCCTTCTGTCCCAGTTACAGACTCATCTCTCTTTCCTGCTGCCACAGAGACCTGCTGCCCCCAACAAACAGCAGCCCCTGACACCTCCCCTCCTGCCCTGGGCTGCCAAACCTGGCTGGACCCAGCCTGCTCAGCCCACAACCACAGAAAGAACTTCCATGCAACCATCAGTCCTTTCTTTATGGATCTCCTTGCCAAAAGGGTTGAAGTCCCCACAATTTGCCAGTGGATGTGTGAAGGAGTAGGCCACCCCTGGAACAAACCCAGTGACAGACAGCAATTCACAACCATGTCCTTTTGCTGATCCACTGAGATCTGAATGTTATTCCTTCATCTAAAAATCTCATTTCTAAATCTCATTTCTTCATCATCAAGGTCATATGGATAAGGACAGGTTAGCAGCGAGCAGCCTAGTGGGCACATCGTCCTGCTGAAGGAGCCTGAAGAAATGTGTGCAATTGAGTTGATCAAAGCTGGTTTAGACAAAGAAAACTGTGGAGACGTAGCTTGCATTGATCGAAGGGAAGTCATGATGTGCCAAAGGGGAATAAAGATGCCCTTCACACAGTTTGGCTGCTTTAATGGTTTCAATATTAACAGTGCTCTTTCCCAGAAAAAGGCAATTTTCTACCTTCATTTTTTGGACCTTGTGATTATCACAAGTGCCAAAAACTGTTTAATGCTTATAAAAGCATATCTGAAAAAAATATTCCTCACCAAGCCCACAAATGAAGAAGCTTTGGTTATTTTTATCTGTTTGTGCACCAATACACACTTTTCATTCAAAATCTTGGTCCTGCAAGCATTGTAATCTGGTTGTCCTTCCAGCTCATCAGGTTTCACTTTCACAGTACTTTTGAAATCAGCTCCTGCAGGCTCTGTGGAGCCTCCCTGGAAAGTTGGGTGGGTTTGTTCTGCTTCCTCCCTTACCTATAGGCTAGAATTCTTCTCTGTTGATTCCACACTATGATTGCAATTGAAAACAAACACTGCAGATAACATTAGATGTCTTGGTAAGACAAACCATATCTCTCTTCTCAGAAGCTTTAGAGAGCCAGAAAAGAAGTTGTTTGTTTTCCAAATTGCAATTTAGAGGTTATATAATAAGATGTGCACTTTATTTTGCAGAGATTTTCTGTATTTCAGGCTGTTCCCTGAAGAGGAGGAAGGCTGCTGGTGCCAGATGCTGATGCCTGAGTGTGGGGCAGGACAGGACATGGGGGGAAGTTTGGAGGGTTAAATCTGTAAACAGTGATTTTGGCTCAGAACACCAGGTACTGAGACCTTAAAGATCTTGGGCTGACTCAATCCTAAAGCTTGGGCCTTAAAGTCTAATTTAAAATAAAATTCATAGTACTAATTTTTTTACTGGAATTGTACAGATTGATGCTGGAAGGAAGTTTCTGGAGTAGAAATTCAAACTGCAGACACAAAGTGCACTTCCCCCCAGATTTGTAAGGATTTCCATGTAAATTTGTGCTCCGTAGGGCATGTTCATTTGAAATCCAGAGATCATGAATAGAGATGAACAGTACCATGTTAAGGACACAACTATTAAGTGAGAAATCCTCCAATATACATAAAATAACAGAGTGCTTTCATTCAGGATCAGTCTCTGTTCCCAGAGGGAAGCCTGTGTGGTGGTGGAGCAAAGGACAGGCTCTGTGCCAAGGACTGCTCTGCACAGGGACATCCCCACTGCATCCTATCACTGCCCCATGGGTGAAGGGCTGTCCCTGCAACGTGTGGCAGGGGAGGATCAAGGGCCCTGAAAGCTCACAGAACAGGCCACCAATTCCCCAGGGATTAGGGAATTGGTGGGCTGTTCTGTGAGCTCCAGCTCCTGCACCATCCCCATCTGGCCCCCATGCCCACTGTGGGAGTGCACGCTGTGCTGGGACATTCTCTGCCACACCAACTCCTCGCATGCAGGCAGGCAGAATTTGCACCTCTTCCCTTCTGAACCCCTCTCTGATTTAGTGTCTGTCCCTGCTGGACCCACCTGGTATTGTTTAGACATTGTGCCTCTCCTGGGTTGCCTCTGCACAAGCAATGAAAGAAGGAACCTCACGTGTGCAAATCTGCTTTGCACCTCCTCACCTTTTCCTGCACCCCAGTGTGAGCCTGTAGCTGCCCCTTCTCCCCAAACTCCTGCCTTTGCATGATGATACCCCTAAGCACAGAGCAGCCACAGAGATAACAAAAACCCACACTCCTGAGATGGTGCAGACATGAAATCCATTGTGCATGGACTGTCAGGCACAGAGATATTTTTTCTGTCTAGGATAGTACATCAACTTTTATCCTGCCTGTGCAGATGAGAGGCATTGAGGGGAGACAGCTGCCTATTTCCTGCCCTGGGGCAGTGAGGAGAGAGGCCACAGTGGTGCCCTGAGTGCTCTTAAGGGAAGAAAAGCCCTCGTGGAGCTGCGGGAACACAGGATGACAGACAGGGAGCAGACCAGGGGCTCTGAGACCGTGAGAGGATGTGCTGCTGTGCAGTGAGATGATTTTAGCAGTTACAGCCATGATGTTCAGGCAGCCACTGTGCAGCAACCTGCTGTACCAATTTCATACAGCCACTTCGTGCTGCCACCAATGAGCCCATTAAGGAAGGTGCTGATTAGGAAGGTGATGAACATGATCTACACATGTTGGCTATTCCAGATGTTAAAATATTCTCCTAAGCAGCGTACACGGGTTTTCTCCTTTCTCTTTTTTCTCTCCTTTTTTTTTTTAATATTATTTTTAAATTTGTTTTTTGTTTTTCAAATAGAGAAAGATTGTCCTGTTCACAGGCTGGCTTTGGCACACACAGAACAGGTAACACACACCTGGAAACACTGCATCTGCCTTGTCCCACAGCTCATGTGTTAACTTCTCTGTCACTATGTTTAGCAGCAAGGAGCAAAGGCCTGACCCCATAGTGATACATCCAGATATTTGGCCTGAATTATATTCCCTTGTTTCTCCTGATCCCAGCATCTTATATAAATTAATGGCTGGAATAAAAACCTGAAACAAAAGCAGAGGCAAAGCAAAGTAACACCGAGGTTGCTGTGGGCACTAAATAACAGATCTGGCCCTCAGCTCACAGCTGATATATTCTGTCATGTCAAAGGCAGCACATCCCTCCAGTATTTTCTCCTACCAGCACCATCCTCATTCCCTAGTTCCGCATTTGGGATATGATAATCATTAACTCAAGGGCACTGCTGGAGCTGAAGGTGCTAACCTTATCTCTAAAAAGCAAGCCCTTCAAGTTGCAGAGGGAAGAAGGGTTTATTCCAAGTTGTAATGTCAACTTTTCTTCACTGCAATCTGGCATCACTCACACAGACAAGCTGGAGATAGAGCAACAAAGCCAAGGAGAGAAAACAGAGTTCCCAGCAGGATTCACTGAGCAGGTTAAACTTTAAAAGGCACATTTGTACCTGCAGGACAGGCTTAAGAAGTACCTTGGAATCCTGCACTTCCCACAAGAAGAGTAATTGCTTTCTGGGGCCATTATAAACTAAGAACATTGTCCTTTCTTACACTCTCCTGCACTGGACTGGCAGCCTTTTTTCTTCTCCTTTTCAAAAATCAACAGTGAAAAATCTCTAACTTCCCAATGTTATAAAGCTGCAAAGGCCTCTCCTGTCCCTCTTAGCTAGCAGCATCAGAAAGAGTGCATCTTTTATTATTATTATTATTCTTTTTCAAGTCCACCTAGAAAAGGACAAATACTTGGGTTCTAATGCCTGTACTTCATTGCCCTGGACAGACCTGCTGAGAGCAGGCAGTGCCTTGGGCTGCCCTGCCTGTTTGCATCCCAGCACCAGTACACAGAGGTGTCTGTCTGTGAGCTGCTTGTCATTTACAAGAGCTGGTGACACCCTAAAGTGCTCAGGCTGAAGAGGAGAATCCCTCCCAAGACCTGTTTGTGTCTCTGCCAGCTGTTGCCTCTCTGCACACACCCCTTCAACAGCCAAACCACCAAGGAGAAGGTGGCACGAGGGGACACCCCAGGCCTGCACGAGCCCTTTATGCCTGGAAAGATCAGATTCCAAAACCTGGAATAATCCTGCATTATTTTTCACTGGAGATACACAATGATCTGCATTCAATCCACAAACCATTAAACTGCCCAGTTTCTCATGCAGAAATGATCTGGGGGGTTGTTGCTGCTCTACAAATAATCTCATTCATAAACAGGTTAGTGCAGTCTAGTTCCAGCTGCACATTTCTGGGTTGCAATAATGGCTAGTCCTACCCACAGAGCCTGTACTGAAGCTAATGGAATGGCTCATCTGTTAAAAATACATTAAATACCCCTTTTTGCAGAATTATTGCATAGGATGATGATACAGATATAAGGGAGGAAAGACTACACTGTATTTTTCCTTTACTAGTCACATGGGAACAATATGCTTAATCACCTGAATAAAACCTGCCTTGCATGCTGCCCAAACAATGATCTGTACAAGCCCTTCTGTTGTACTGAAAAATTCTTCACAAATTGAAAATCTAAAACGTCCTCAAAAAATATGTTTTTAGCTCATGCAAATATTTCTGTTCAGTTCTATAAGCCGAGGAACTATATTATTCTCTGGTCACATCTCTGATTAATGCCAATGAAATTTTGATGAATCCAGAAAAAATACCAACAGTTGTAATGTCACAGGTAATAGTATCCTTTATTTTTTTTTTTAATATGCTTGAAAATTAACTTGAAATATGTCACTATCTTAGCAGAAACCATCTAATGGGATGTGTACGCTCAGGGAACCAAGCAGCACAGTTATAATTAAAGTTTCATTATCATTTCCATTAGAAAGTAGTTTCTAAGGAATTTGATTCAACAGTAGAAATTGGCTTTGTGATGATGCTCTGTATGCAGGGTGCCCAGAGGTGTCAGAAGCAGGAGCTGATCCCTGACGTGCCACAGTCACAGTGGTGTTTTTGCAGTTCTGTGTGTGTAGGGTGGGGCAGGGAACCCAGCCCAGCCCAGCTTTGCCAGCCCCATCCCTGGACAGGTCCTCTCGATAGCAAAGGCCAGCACACAGAATACATACCCTGGTGACATAAATATTCCCACTGCTCCATGAGCACAGGAAGGGGTCCTGACCCTTGTTTTAACTTGGCAATTACAGAGCACAGGCAAGAAAACCAAAATATCACCTGTTTGTAAGAGAGACATCCCACCTGTGTGGTGCACACAAACTGGGCTTATTGCTATGGCATGAGGCAAGCTGTCCATGCAAGTCTGATGAGGAAGATCAGATTTACTTTACTTGGTAAAGTAAATAGGAAAGCCCCTGTGCTTTTCATTACACACGACTCATTCACACCCTGCCAGGAGAGGCGTATCCACATCACTGGGGAATTTGCTGTTGACTCACTCAGGGGTGCCTCTGGCCAAGACTTCTCCTGACACGTTATAAGTGATGCTCAGACCAGGAGTGAATTTATTAGAAGGGAAGAGCTGAGGCTTCTCACATCCCTCTCACTCCAGTCCTCCTCACAAACTGCAGCTCCACAGAGAACCTTGTATTTTGTCCCCACACCACAGCCTGAAGGGCACCTTTCACTCACAGCAATAAAAGACTGTGGGTACAAAGTAACACTCTAATATCAATACAGAACAATGATACATTCAAATGTGAAATATAAAGATATGGAGAGGGAAAAGATTGCCCAGTGCTGGACCAAACACTTTTCAAGTCTACAATCATGGAGTCACTCAACTGTGCTGTACATCATCTTGGTGTGCAAAGCCTCAGCGGGTGAGCAGAAGGCAGCGTTTGCAATGGAGATTGGCATTCCAGATAAAAGATGTGAAAACACAGTTTTGAGGGGTGAACTGCTTATTAGCTCAAATAAAATTAGCTGAAAGCTTTATCAGATTAACAAAATAATTGAAAATGTATCAGTATTTGACAGAGACCATGAGCAGGAAAATAAACCCACAGTAAATAGCATGAAAAATTCACAAGTTCAAGCATATACTGAAGGCCAGGAGTGAAGATTTATCCCATGTGAATAAGAGGAGCCAGGTGGTAATACTGCAATCAGGCAAAGAGGGGTGAAAACCTATTTTAGCTTTAAGCTGTTCATGCAAAATTAATACATCACTTATTTATGACTGGAGAGGTGCACATTGCAGAGTATCTGAGCCCTGCTGAGTGTCCAGAGGCACTGAGACCACCGTTCACAGCAGAATTAAGTTACATTTACAAGGCAGCCTATACAAAACTTTTTTTAACCATTAAAGATGGTTAATCGTGTCCCCTTCACAAGCATTTACAGTGGGCAGAGCTCTCCCTTGCCATCCAAAGTCACAATTTGCTAATGCCATGTTGACATGATTTTACTGAGGGTGAAACAGGGGCAGAGAAACTCTTCTGACACCAGACACCAGGCAGTGATTCATGTGTGGACCTCATAAAACCACAGAAAAGGACACAAGCAAAGAAGCCTAGCAATGAAAATTTAAAAACCTACCACTTTAGGTCCTAATTTCACCTTTCATGGTGGAAATGCTGAAATTCACAGCAAGCTGGATTCAAATGGACCAACACACATCGGCAAATCTGGAAAGCCTACAGTGCTGCTGAAACACGAACAGGTTGCTTTTCCTGCTGACTTTGGCCATTTCCTTCAGTGCAGCAAATGCACCAAATGCTTTTCACATCTCCACACGCAGAGCCACGCAGGTGTGTCGTGGAGAGGAGCAGCCTGGCTCATTTCCTCCCTGACTGCCGGAGAAGTTGAGAATTTGTCTGATTCCTCGCAGGATTTGCAGCACAACCCCAGGGTGCAGCTGCACCTCGGTGCCACCACCAGCGCGCACAGGGAGCACACGAAAGCAGAGTTCCCGCCAGCCAGGGCTGCGGTGGTGCCAGGCTGGCAGGGCAGAGGGGCACGTTCAGTTCCACTTGCTGAAACATTCGTCTGCCTTCCTTGTCACTGGAGCACTTTACAATAGATCTTCCTGAATAATTCATTGAATGGGTCTTCATGTGTGCATAGCAGTGTTTGATTTTCCAACTTGCTGCACTAATCTATAAATACTGACTATAAACATTTCGAGCTGATAGCTTTATTTTATGTTGCGCTGGTATTTTTATTTTTTTTTTCCTTTTTAAGTGTAGCAAGAGACGTAGATATTTTACTGTCTCCGCGTTGGAGCAGCACCAAACGCTCCCCCATTAATGTTATTAACATCTGCCTGAGCCCCGCCGCTCCGCTCCCGCAGCTGCTCCCCGGGAGAGGCTGCGGCAGTGAATCAGGGAGCGCTAATGAGCGCCTTAATGAACTTCCCGCAGTTCAACGCCGGGCTCCGAGAGGGGCATTAAAAGCGTATCTTGTAGTCTTGAAAACCGAAATGGTTCGTGGCAGTTGGATTTGTTTGTTTGTTTTTTTGTTTATTTATTTATTTACACCCTCGCCTTTCGGTGTAAAATCGCTGCTCGGCAGAAGGGTTCGGCGAGAGAAACGCACATGACAGAGAAATGTCATACTGCAATCCAGTCTGAATTTAAAAGTGCAGAATTACGGTTAATTAGGGAGCATATTCCAGCTGGACTTTTGCCAGCTCCACTCTGCCCTGTAGAGGGCTGCCAAACCCTTACTTGCCTTTCTTTAGCTATCTTTCTGCTCGCTCTTCCCTCTATTTTGTCCTCAATAAATTGTTTCTTTCACTTTTATTACGCTAATAACACAGTTTGCTAGTACTGTAGCAGATATTGTTTCTGCAATTTAATTAAACCTACATTCCATAAGTCAATTGCTGCTACTTTTTATAAAATTGTCTCCCACACATCAAAATTGTTAAAAATAAAAAAAAACTGAGGACCCAGGAGAAAGTTACTTAAAAAAAAAAAAGTCCTCGAATTGGACAAGGAATTGTTTCCATGGCAGTCTGCAACTGCATATAGGAAATATAAAAAGCAGTCCCTGAGTTAATGCTGCTGGGAGCCTCACATGTGTCTTTATAAAAGAGAACATAACAAGAGGTATAAAAAAATTAAGATAGTGTAAATAAAGGCAGCTGTTGGCATAGTTATAGAAAAAACCCTGCAATCTTCCAGCCATGCAACCATTAGGTTAATAATGACACTCACTCTTTTTCTGTGCATACCCGCAGTTCTTACCACTGCTGAAGTGACTGCTTTATAGTTTTTTCTCTGCTCCCTCCCCAGTAAACAAAATGATCACAAGGTAATTTGGCAGCATTTTTGCTGCACTTCTGTTTAATTATATGGCAACCGTGCTGAGTTTTGCGGCAAGGGAGACCTAAGCACGCTGCAGCCCTATCAAGCAATCATGCCAGCACAGAAAAATAGGGTCAGAAGCAAAAATGCTAAACAAATTTTTTATCTCCTGTTGATTTCTTTGGACAGATTGATTTGCATACAAACATCTGAGTTTCTGTGAATTCCTTCTCCTAAGAAATAGCTTTGAGAAGGTAATGATGCTTTAAAAGATGTAAGATTTGGCCTAAAAACTCACTTGAAGTTTCTGGCTAGTCTTGGTCTCCGTTGCTGCACCTCTGATGGAGTTTTCCACCCGTCAGGTTTGGGGGATGCCAGCATCAGGAAGTTACAGCTCAGCAAGCAATGCTGCCACAGCCCTGCTGAGCCCAGGGTGCCTGACCACCCACTTGCCCTGTTTATCTGGGAATTCTGGCAGGGCCTTGCACAGACACTGGAGCACTCCCTCTCCCTGTTGTGTGCACTGGTTCACTGTGTGTCTCTGCAGTGCACAAGCCTGACAGCTGCTGTAGAAGTGAGGCACAGGATTTAGCACCCAGACAGTTGCACAGAAGCCCAGCACACACCAGCTCCCTGCCTTCGTTCCACTTGCCAAACATAACAGGGATCTGAGGGTACAGGCATGGGGTGAGATAACCCAAGGCAAGACAAGGCATGCAAGAACAGCATGCTACTGCTAAAAGCCTCCATGTCACCACAGAACGGTGACAAATAAACCTCCTGCCAGTGCAGGGATATTTCTCTTGTTTTTTGGATTACATCTTAGAGGAGCAGCCTGCCTGCTTGCATGCAGCTGCTGTTAGGTCTGGCAGCACTCTGTGATCTTTGCCTCCCTGTTAATACATCCACAGGCTTTGATGTCTGACTGCAGTACTTGCAGTAGGGCAATGGTTGGGAGTTTCACCAAGCACACTATCTTCCCCTGCTCCACTTTTCTAGATCCCACTGTATGAAAAGAAAATCTCCATTATTGCAAGGACATGAACAGCCCACCAAGCTTGCTGCAGGCACCCTGGCACAAGTGAGCTGAAGACAAACGATCATAGGAGCTGATCTCAACAAATCAGCATTGAAAATATTTGCTCTGCAGTTCTGTTTTGAAGTTCTGTCCACGGCACTTTCAACTGTGCCATGTTGTTTGTGCTGATGATGGAAAAGAGCTCTTTGATGGCAGGTTGTATTTTTAACTTAGCACACTCCTTTTGGGTTCTGCGTCCTTCTATCAATGTGAGGCTGTTGGTTATCTGAAGCATGCAAAAATGCAAAATTAGTATTTTCAATCATACAGAATTTTCCTATATGGAAAATACTCCACACCCTCAATTAAGTCAGCCTCTTGAGCTTTTTTCCTGCTTCATTTAATCACCAGAACAATTAATCCCTCACTCTCCTTCCTGTAGGACCACAAAGATTGGTGCATAGATTGGTGCTTGGTCCCCCCTCTGCTGCCAGCACAAATTTAGCTGCTATTTCAATGCTGACAGCTCAGATCTGCCTCTCCAATACCAACCTGTCTCAGTAAGTCCCAGTGAGAGGCTCAGCCTGTTTCCCTGACATACCCCTGGATGTCCAGCTGTCAGCTTGTGAGCAGTTTGGCTACAGCAAACACTGAAGTCCCCCTCTCACCACCTGATCTTTTCCTGATCTTTTCCAGACCTGCTGCCTCACTGCCCATCTCCCTGGCCTGTAGCTCAGCCCCTGCAGCAGGGCTGCTCAGCCTGGCCTTCACCCTCACTGATCGCCTGTGACTGACCTGCACTCTCATTGTGCAGCACATACTGTGCTCATTTCAACTTCAGCCTCAGCAAACGTTGCTCTGCTGTGCGTGCATCCATACAAAGAGCTTGACAGACCTTTTTCCCAGGGTGGGGACATGAACAACTTGCCCCTCTCACTTCTCCCTAACACCACGTAAGAGAAGGGATGCCAAGTTTTCAGTCTGTTCCTACTCACCACTGACTCCTCTCTAGCAAAGGAGACTTTGGAGCTCACACGTCCTCTGCCCATAGCATCAGGCTTCCCTTTACTCTTCTTGGTTTTAATGAGCTGTTTGTGCTCTGTCCCAGGCGTCTCCTCACACTTACCATCTGCAAAACTGAACTCAGCTTACTCCAGAAATCTTTCAAATCTCTACAGAAATTCCTGCAGTATTCGGTTGCTTACATTCCTTTTTAAAATTCATCATTATACCTATAACACGGCAGCTGGTTGTAGAGCTGGGGCTGCTGTGAGCTTCAGTGCTGCACAATTGTAATACTGCCTCTTTTTACCATTGAAAAGAAAACAGAATTAATGTACTTCGAGGAAGAGGGGTTTAACTAGAGCAACAGCAACCGAGAGGACAGTGCTTCTAAGGACAGATGCTTTACATCCTTTGCTGACCATCCTGGAGCATCCATTTCCAGGGGCCTGTGCCCACGTGAAATCTTAGCTCCCCTCTGCTCATTCTCCCTCTGAAAATCTAAAGCCCAGTAGGATTTTCCACAATGGACTCCTTACTTGGGAATTCACAGATGTGGGGCAGAGCAGAGCTGTGGTTCCCTGTCCCTACCCCCGGCTGCAGCAGCACCTCTCCCCATAACACCCTCACAGCAATGCTCTGCAACCCACTCTCTCCTTTTTCCTAATGAGCCTCTGCTAGGGGACAGGGAAAATCCATTGCAGCAGGAGACTGCTCCATGGTAGATTAGTTCAATATCATGTTTTTCAAAAACAACTTCTTGTGTCAAAATCCCTCAGCTGGGCTCTTACACAAGCTCAGTTTACTGTTGCTGGAGCGTCAGGCTGCAAAGGGCACAGAGTAGATACTGAAGGACTCAAGAGCAGTATCAGCATCACTGAACAGAAACACTCAAACACATTAATTTGGTCTGGCAGGTAATGAAATGAGTTGTGCCTACATTAAAAGATATGTTTATGGTTTGAGAGGTTCCTTTCCAGATTGAGTCCTAAGCATACATCAGTCTGCATTTCCATTTTCTGCTGGAAAAATGAAGACTTAAAAAAAAGTATTTTATTCTGTATCTGCATATCATGTGCAACAAATTAAATTTTGTGAAGTCATCCATACAGTTCAGAGAATAACAGTATCAGATGGACAGGCACTCCAAATGTTGAGACCTGCAAAATACCATTTAATTTGGGTTTTCCCTCCTAACACTTCCCCATGGCTAGAAGGAGAACATATGGAAATCTGGGGCTAATCCCTAGTCATAGCAGGAGACCTTCAGATTCAGTACTTGGACAGTAGGTTACTGTTTCTTTCCTACAAATGGGAAGTGCTAATTCACAGTGCTCTGAGCAAGCACTCACTGCCAATAGAGCCCCAACCCAGCAACCTCTGCCCCTGAGCAGAGCAGTTGCACTGTGTGCTTTGCAGAGGCAATTGGCAGACATGTCACAAACCTGATGTATCAGAGCTCTGTCAAAATTTGAGGCAATTATCAAGTGGAGACACAAAATAGGTCTGACTGGTATGAACATTATCCCTGCATTTTCACACCTGCCAGCACGAGCAGCTCTTTGCCACGCCGTGCTTCCCACCACACCGGGGTGCAAAGCAGAATTCAATGATCAAATACAAAAAGCTTTGTTACACACAACAGTCAATAAGATGCACAAAATCTTTTAAAACCTACATAAACAAATTGCATTTTATGACTGCAAATCCTTCGTGCAGAAGATATTTTCTGAACCTGTGTGGTTCTATTTAGATTTCTTTCTTCTCACACATTCTTTGATCTGCTTATTACACCTTTTTTAAAATAAAAAATGAGGTTTGGGATCAGTATTAGACTCTGCTGACAGTCACAACTGGAGCACTCTATTCAATGCAAAACAAATTACTCCCTCAGACTAGTTGTTTATAATGTTTACACAGTAATCATTGCTGGAATTTCAGCACTATGGTATATTAATCATAGCTTGACTTAAATTCTGAGACCTCTTAGCCTAGGAAGAACCAGGCTGTTGATTTGCTTTTTGGCATTTCAGAAAGCAGACTCGGAATACAGAATTTGTTTCCTGTTATTTAGCTATTGTTGAGAACTCTGAGAGATGATGAATGAAGGAAAAAGAATAGCTTTTTGCAAGGTGTCGGTTTTCTCCCCGTCGGGAATGGAGGTCTTTCCTCTCCTCACTGTACCACTGGCAGATGCCAATCACATTCAATTATTCTCACAGGATTCATTTTAAAACTCACGTTCCCCAGTACAACCTAGAGAGGGGTCGGGGGCTTTTTTTAGCAGCCAACTCCTTTTTCCATTGCAACTGGCAATCAATCGATCAGAAGGGAGGAACCCGAGAGTGATGGTTCCAGATGTTTGAAGAAAAACCAGTAAAATAATTTCTAAGTAAGAAATTGCTTTCTCTATTGCTTGAAGTGTCTACCACTATGGGAGGTAACAGGAGTAATGATTAGTGTCTGCTCTTTTTGTAGACAAGGCTGTGCTAACACCTAGAGTATGTGATGGCAGCTTGCTGTCCTTAATCATACAGTAACCTTGAATATTATATATCCTCTAACACTTCCAGTCCTAAGCAGCCAATATTTTTCAGAAGCACAAGTTTCAGAAATTAAATTAGTAATGGAGTGTGGAGAGACATGGCCAATATCCTCTGAGTGACTAAAGCCGTTTAGCACCCAGGTTTCATTTTAAAGCAGGTTAAATAAAAAGGTACCCAGCACTAGCCTCATCCCTGTGCATTTGCAGTCTGTTATGCCTTTTGAAAAATAACATTGCACCACAAGGATACAGCATTTCTCTGTGCTCAGGGCACGTTGGCAATTCAGAGAGAATTACTAAATATAACATGTAGGAACACAGCACTAAAGGGATGTATAGGTCAAGGAGCCCAGTCCCTTGATATCAGAGACAATCACATCACACAATCACATTAATAAATTGATTAAGATCCATCTGCAAAATAGTTAGGGTTTTGCCCCCAAAATCCCACTGAACGGCTTTTCCAGAGCCTCACCTTTTAATTGATTAGAAAGCTGCTTCTAATTTCCATCTGAAATTTATTCACAGCTAGTTTATTACCAATTTGTTCTTATGCCAGCACTGTCCTCTAGCTGAACCAGTTCCTTTCCTTTCTCTCCCTGGTGTTTACTTCTCCAGTGTATTTATAGGCAGCAATTCCCATCCCTCTCCACTTTCATTATGCTGGGATAAATATGGAGGCAATCCTGATACTCTGATGTAACCTAACCACACCATCTCTGTGTTCACCCTGACCTCATTTCCATGGGGGTCCCTTTCTTGAATGGCTCCAAAGTCACCACCAGACTCTGGAGGAAATCCCAGAGCCACAAAAAATGACCATTTTCCCAGTTTCTTGGGAACGCTCATCTTGGATCCCATTGGCCTCATTGTTAAGAAGCCTGAAGGAAACTGCTGAGGCTGTAGGGAGCTCATCTGCAGTTCTGCCTTCTACAGGTCATGGGCTTATGGCAGAAATACTTGTCTTGGACCTCTCTATTTTCTCAGTATAAGAACCAAGTGCTCAATTTAAATCCAAAATTTTAAATCCCAAAAATTATGGTTGACAGACCATAATCTGAAAAGATTATACCTGAAAAGAGCTGGGATAGCTGAAAATGCAGGGCTCTCAAACCTGTAATACTCGATGCTGGTGCCACACAGGAGCTGCAAAGCCCCTCCAAGCTCAGGTGCCCAACCCTGGTGTGGTGAGACACCAAGGGACATCACAGGCATGGCAGCACAGGGAGCACCGTGGGTTTACCTTGACTCCCCAATCTGAAATGAACTGGGGTCACACCCATGGACTTGGGGATCCAGGATGGGGATTTTCCTTTCCCCCAAAATCCTGTAAGAAGGTGAATACCAAAGAACACATAACCCCTGGTGCCTCACAAAACATAGTGCCAGACTTTTCCAAGTCTCACTGAAGAGAACTTGGAAAAACTGAAAACTTCAGTGAGATTTGGGAAAATCTGGCACTATGTTTGTGAGGCATTTCTCCTCTGCATGGTGGTTCAGGGGTTCTAGGACTGGCTGGGATACAAAATTCCCTCATTTAATTGTGGAGTTTCCAGGTCACAGTGCTGCCACGGGAAAGCAGACTTACACACCCAGCTCTTCCAAGCTGACAAGTTTCTACACAAACCTCAGGCAGAGGAGATTCAGCAGGGCAGGGGAGCTGCAGAGAGAAGGAGGAGGAGGATGGGCTTAGCCCTACTGCTCATCCTTACCAGGATTCAATCACAGCTTGTGGCTGATGCTTCTAGATTATTAGATATAAAAGGGTGTTGATTGTTATCAAACATCAAAGGATGCAGCACAAATCATCCCATCAAAGCATCCAATCTGAGCATTACCATCTGTACTGCCACCGCTTGCAAATCAAAAAGGCTGCTTTCAGCTATGTCATGACTACCACCTACATTCATTTCTCTGCCCTCTTCATATGATGGTGCACATCAGTCAGAGCTCAGATCCCTGTAAGTTTGAACATGTTTTTTACTCAGTGGAGGAGCACTGTAAAACTTCAAGAAGTCCACATAATTTCTCTCTTGTTGCTCATTTACTTCTGTGGGGAAAAAAAGGGGGGGAAAAAAGGAAGAAACTGCTTTTCTGGTCTTTACAGATCATCAACAAGACCTTTTATGTCCTGTCAGTTTCCCTTTTCTCTAAACCTTCAGTATTTATAGCCTCTACCATTGCAATCTTTACCAAAAATAAAGCAAAGCTCAAGTCAAATGAAGTCAGTGATCAAGACAAAAGGGTTATGCACAGTTTAAATGGACTCGTAGACTCCTTCCAGTACTTGTAGCTGAAGAGGCCTTTGTGGCCTTAGGACAAATTTATGCTACGACCTCCAGGCCAAGAGAAAAACAGGAAAAATGAGCTGAAAGATTTAATGGGTTTGGGATACATCCTTACACGCTGGGGAATAGTTGCTATCCTGCACTTAAGGGGACTGTAGCATCTCATGGAGGTGAAAGATTAGGCAGTGGAAATTGGTACAGTAACAGCAGAGCCAGCTACTCCTGTAAAGATTTCCTCAACTCCCTCTGACTCCTGTTATTACTGATGTAGCACCATAAATGTGAAGAGCACCAGAGATCACCTGCATGTGAATGCTACAATTCATGGTTGACATCTTTAAAATCACCACTCTCTGAAATATCATCTGTTATCCGCACACTGGTTCTTTGAGGTGTTCTTTTTTTTTCTTTTTACTCTTTTCTCAGAGGTATTTCGGATTCATAACCAACTGAGTAAGCAAAATAAGTTGTTTAAAGTATAATAATAAAAATCATATTAAACAGGTCTACATTCTCTGAAAATAACCTGGGTCCCACTGGGATCAGAACTCCAGAGGATTCTCTGTCTGGGGTTTGTTTTCTCCTCCCCTGACCTTGGAAAAAGCATGTGTTAAACCTAAGTTTTTACACAAATATCGGTATAGTTTTAAACAAAACTTTCCCCAGGAAAAAATTGTCCAGTCACAGGGGAAATTTCTGATGTAGCCAGAGACTCAACCTCAAAATAGCCAACAATGTGGAAGTTCAGACTAGGTCACAGCCCTGGTTCTGCTGTTTACCTTCAACAATACCCCCATCATCAAATTATTCATAGAGGAGGTTTTCTTTTGAGGCAGTAAGGGTAAGAAAGGAGGAGAGAGCTCATCCTAGTGCGGAAGAGTAGAAAAGCACTGATATTTTCAAATGGAAGCTGGAAGGGAAAAGGTATTAAATCAAGCTACACCTCTTATTGCTGCCTACTTTAGAACTGAGTTCGGTTTCTCAGCTTCAATCAAAGCACCCAGATCTGAAAAGAAGCATTTGCCATCTTCACATAAAAACATGTGTAAATTGGTCTTGCCTGTCCCAATTCGATGTCTGTCATGGAGTACTACTGACAATCAAATATACCACACTGTCACAGGTTGTACCAGAGCTGTCTGCTGAAGTCTCTATGTTCACTTTCTTCTCAAGCACAGATACCACTGCTGCATATTAATAACCCCAAATACATAAAATTCTCTGTTCTTTTGAATAAATTACGTTTCAACCCTTGTTTTTCTACTCCCCTCAATTTACTTCCTCTAGATAAAGATGAGACAACTACAACTTCTAATTCATATCCCTTCCTACTTTGAATGAAAGCATTGAGAAGTAAAATTTCAGCCTTAACAAGTTGCTCTAAGTTCAGTACAGCAGCAATTTTGTGACCACAGCAGCTGACCCTGCATGCAGTCGCCTACACTTCACATTGTCCTCAGGAAATGCTACCTGTGAGGAAGGCCAAATACCAGAATTTCAGGGAAAACATTAGAATATTCACCTTGCAGTTATTAACATCAAAGGCACTTCAGTGTCAGAATCTGGCATTTCTGAATAATGAGGAAAAAAAACAGAAAACATTCCTGTCAGGAGATGGACACCAGCAGCAGCCGTTTGAGGTAACGTGCCAGCTGGACTGAATTCAAGTCTCAGCAACACACTCAACAGGAAAGTAAGGTTATAAAAGTGATGGGGTTTATTTGCATTTCTATGCATTAAAGAAAAAAAAACACAAAAAAAACAAAAGTTGAGAGGCAACTGAGTTTTCATTGTCTACTTCCTTATAGCTGTCTCCACTAGGCAGAGCCCATCAGCTCTCTGAAGCCACTTGTCACTTCACATCTCTTAATGGACTGAAGGAACCTTCTTCTAGGCACTAGATTTGCTACAAATAAATAAAGATTAGGGATTTGGGTACTGTCCAGCACTGTCTCCTAAGAAAGTGCTTGCCAAAATCTCTAAATGCATCTTTACATTAAACACTTCCCATCTAGATGTCCTTCACCCATCAGAATGTGGGACTAGAAACTGGAACATCCTTCCAGCAGGTCCAAAAGAAAACCACACTGAGGATTAAAATATCAATATTGAACATTCTTCACAGATTGGCATGAAAATTTCAGAGAATCAACACAAAATCTGGATGAGAATTTTGATATAGAGAGGCTACTGTTAGTCAAGAGAGAAAATTTCAGGTTTGATGTTTGCATTAAATAGTGCTTAAAATCAGGACTTAGCATGCACAGAGGCTTCAGCATAGGGAGGAATATGCATATGGACACTTCCAATTGAGGTTTGGGGTTTTTTCTTACTAGCTAGAATGAATCTAAGTAACTTTGATGCTTCAACAATGCATTTTCTAAACAATTTGCTTGATGTAAATTGGAGGCATTATATTACGAACAAACCCACTGATACTGATGTAACTGATACAGTTTTTAGGCATTTAGCTTTGTTAAAGCCCAACTCCCTCCACCAAGCAATTAAGGCCATTTGTAAATCTGAAAAGCTAATTTAGAAATTATAAAATTAAGGCTAATGGACTCAATTATAATAAATGCATGGGTCAGCGATTGTAGCAATTTCTCAACCCTTTCTTTATGTCTAGGTTGAGCTTAATAGCACACTCTGTCTCACAGCAGTGATGCTGTGGCAGAATCTAAACTCCAGAGTGGCAGAGAGAGCTGGGGCCAGGCTGGGAGAGACTGGATGCCTCCCTGTGCTTGGCTGGAAACCAGATACAACCTCACCCCACAGAGGGTTCAAGGCCCCCAGCTGCAGGATTGCTCCCTGTGGGAGAGGGGTACATCTGTACAGCAGGTAAGTCATCGCCTCTCAATGACAAAATGTGTTGGGAGTGTAGAGCTTTCATGTGACTGACCCAGAGCACGGTGTGCCCACTCTCACACTGGGACTTTGAGAAAAAGTCACAGCCATTCCCTCCCTGGCTCCCTCCCCAAGTACATGTGGACGTGGCTGGGGCTCCTCGGAGCACACACAGACCAACACCTCCTCTCCCTCCCCTCCTGCTAATTTTAGTGAACGTCCACTTACATTGACTAGAGGTTTTTTCATTTCTTCTCCTTCTCTTGCCTGCAGTTTCTTTGTAGATCCAAAGACCTCGGTGATTTCATTCTCCTAAACATATCTGCTATTTCCCAGACTGAAGTCCTCAAAATCCTTTTTGCAATGTCACACTCGGTTACTGAGAGTGTTTTGAAGTGAATAGAGGGTTTTAGCTTCAGAGACTGAACAGCAGGAGATGATTAACACTTAGGCAGCAAAGCTGTTTATTGTGTTTTAAATAGTGCAGAAGAGTTTGGTTTTCAAATTGGCTCTAATTAGTATAATGTACTTGTGCATGTGCACACCTGATCTCTGCTTCACAAGCACCAAGGTCCTTATCAGACTACAGAACAAAAGCTCAAAAATCCACAACATGAAAGACTGGCTGCTTTTTTCTTCTACACATACATGCTCAGTGGTTTGCATGCATGAGGAGGACACAGGGACTGAGCTACCCTCAGCAGTTCTCAACACTCATGTTCAGGTAAAGGGAAATGCAAAGACCAGGTTAAATCTCCAGTGGGTGCTGGCAATAGCACAAACCATCGATCCAGCCCCAGTTATCCATCCTGCACTTCACACTTGCTCCCGAGGTGCTTTCCTCCTGGAATTTTGAAGCACTCTTTGCCTCTTGCTGCTCTTAGTAACAATTGATGCAGCAAAAGAAAAACTGGGGGCTTCAATGATCCCCTCTTCTTCAGCTGTCTCCAGGAAAAGCATTTCAGGATGCAATTTGCTCACAAAAGGTGATCCTGGCTGGGACACCCAAGGACCACACTCAGTTCCTATCTGCATTTCCTCTGTTCAAGAAGGGGTGCTGTCTCTGCAATTCACAGCTAAGACTACACACCACAAATATCCCCAGAGATAACCCTGGGGCACATCTGCCCTGCAGAGTGGCACAGCAACACCTTGGCCTGGGCAGAGGGCACGGCAGCCTGAGAGGCCTCATCCTGACCCAGCAATCCCAACTGCTTCTGCAGGGCAAAGGGCAAATGTTCACACCCTCCTCATCATCACCACAGCTTGGCCTGCCTGTGGTCACCCAGCATCCATCCACAGCCACACCAAGGTGACTGAGGTAGTAACCTCGGTGTTAACCAACAGGCACTTGCTTCAGATGTTGTGCTTCAAATCCCTTCCTTGTACTTTACAGAAGTTTCTTGCAGGAGATTCAGAAGCAAAACCCTTACCCACAACAGCTGCAGGGTGTTTATTAGAAACAACATCTCTAACCTATACTACCACATCCATAATGAGAGGAATATTGCAATATCTCACCAACAATAATCCATGTAGCTTAAATGAGATCTGTCCGTAAGCAGCAAACCATCAACTGTATCTATTAGCCCTACAGGTACCTGATAAGAAGCAAATTAAAATAGTGGAGATCAAAGAAATGGGAAATTATATTTAGCTGGCTCATATTAAATAAAGTTTTTTACTCAGGCTCACTGGAGACTGATGCTTAAATTGCTACAAATGGAACTTCCATAAAGACAAAACACATTATTAAATCTTTGTGCCAATCATACAGATATAGGACCAGAGCTCTGCATTTTGAAAGCATCTTTCAAGCCAGAGAGAGAGTGGGTGAAAGATCTGAACTAAATCTAACATTAAGACTTAAAATACCTGTTGGTGTCCATTCAAAGCATCTGGAAAACTATTCCAGAGATGCTGTCTAAAATGACAACAACCTTAGAATATACATTTGAGAGGAGGAAAAATCTAGTGCAGATTAAAATTATGTATTGTGACATGACAAAGCAGCCATGCTTCTCTTTAAAAAAACATTACAACAAAAAATGCATTGAAGATGTTTAATAAAATCACCAAGACCTAGATTTATCCAGAACTTCCAGGAGTCACCCAGGAACAACATTCATTCAAAATGTGACCATTTTGTGGGGACAGTTGTGCCAGCCTGGAGGTGTGGGTGTACAAGGTCCAGTCCCAGTGTCACAACTATCACACATGGGAACACTTACACAGAGCCATGCTTTCCATTTATTGGAGTAAAATATGACAGGTTAGATAGCTTTGTGTAATGCAGAATTGATGACCACAGGCTGAATAAATGTAAGAGACAAAAAGGCAAGCTGGAATTCAGTGAGAAATAACAACTGCCAGGAGCTCATGGCTTTATACTTCTGAGTCCCAATACTGGGAGGAGGTAATGGAGCGAGAGAAAAATTCCTGATTTTTTAGAAGAAAACACTTTTTTTACTTGAAAACAAGGAAGAAAAAAATATTCTAACTTGATGAATGTCTCCAAGCTTCCTATATGCCACAGGAATAAAGTAGACATCACTGACAGGACCTGACATATGTTAAATTTCCTCCTTTGACAGAGACCTGAAGAATTCTGAACATCTGCACAGCTTTATAGTGATATTATCCTATACTCTTAATGGCTGCTAATTATCCTAATGATCCAGTCCTCTCTGTAGATTGAAGATGCACTATGTGATTAAGGTATGGCTGAAAAAGCCATCCTAAATTAAAATTAAGAACGAAAAATAATGCAGTGTGTCCTGTTTCACCGTCACGACTGCCTGGCACAATTACAATGGCAGCTTTTAAACCTGAGCACCTTTATAGGGGAACTTTGGGCCCTGGACAGTCATTTGGGTGGTCAAAGGGGAAAGATTTTGGAGGTGACTTCTCTTAAAAGAAAATAAGTGTGTAAAATCCTGATTGAGCCTTTTCTGCCGTTCCAATGGAGCTGATACTTGGCACTCCAGAAGCCCCTTGGTCCCTTCTCTCACCCTGCTGGGACCCTCTCAGACTTGCCTGGCTCAGCATCTCCCCATGGAGGGAGCACACCCATATTTTTTGGAAACTGAAATCACACCACCACACACAGTGCCCGACACGCAGCTTCTGGGGTGGTGAGCACAGCAATTATTTATCCTATGGGCCCTAAATGATGTACAGAGCAGCACAGAGTGCGTCATGCAGAGCAGTACTAATCATAAATCAGACTAAAATAAATTAGTGCTATCTTTTCAACTGTATCAAATGTGTAGTTATTCCTTTCAGATACATCATAGGTCTTTTATCCAGGGTAGCATCAAGGTTAAAATGATTAAGTAAGTAATTTCATTAGCAATGATAAATGTTAACGATGATAGAGAGGGATTTTGGATGCATTTCATAGAATCACAGGATGGTTTGGGTTGGAAAGGACTTTAAAGATCATCTTGTTCCAAACCTCCTGACACAGGCAGGGACACCACTAGACCAGGTTGCTCAAAGCCCCGTCCAACCTGGCCTTGAAGCCAGGGATGGAGCAGCCACAGCTTCTCTGGGCAACTTGTTCCTGTGCCTCAGCAGCCTCCCAGTGAAGAGTTTCTCCCTCATATCTAATCTAAACCTGCCCTCTGTCCCTTTGCACAGAGGCAGATGACGCTGACGTGCCACCAATAACTGCTGTGGTGTGCAGGTGTCGAATGCACCCACCACAACTTCAGGAAACGTCTCTCCAAGCCACAGTTCAGCTCTCAGATTTTACATTAGAGATGCAGCACATTAACACAGAACAAAACTGGATCACTTTTCCTGGACACAAAAATGCAGCTACTGAAGTTAAACGCTGTGGCATAAACGTATTTCCCCAAGGATTGGGAGCAGGTGCTGCAGTGTGCATGGACAGGGACATGCTGTGCTATCCAGCATCCATTGCATGCCCCCTGTGCCCCTTAAATCCTGAACCCCATCCTCCCCAGGACCTGTCTTTGCTCTCACAGAGCTTTTCACCAGATGCCTCAAGCCTGACATTTCCTTTCCTCTGCCAGCAGTGGTGCTTTTTCTGCATCTGTCCTGGATGACTCTGGGAAGGAAAAAGGCAGGGTCAGGCTTCAGGGCTTCCACTCAAAGGCTGGAGCAGAGTAGTGAGGTGAGGAAGAGAGAGAGCTTTCAACTCCTTTGCTTGCCACCTCTCCAGTGGAAACAGCTCTGAATTGTTTTGTGCCAATAAGGGTCCCTGTTAAATTTTGTACCACCACCTGCTTGCACTTTGAGACATACAGGGATCAGCTTAAACAGAGAAGGAAAGAAATAATGTGTGTAGACATAAATAAGGAAATGCTAACATTCAAAAGGTTGTAGTCCTGAAGCCCAAGTGTCCCACTGGAAGAGGCAGCAAGATTTGCTCACTGGCAGCACAGCCTCAGGAAGAACAGGGTCTTCACCCAGCAAAGCTCTTTCTAAGCAAGTAGGCCAAGAACTGCTAAAAAAGCTGCATAGGGACTTTATGGTTAGGTTAATTTGCTCGTTATTTTTAGCCCTTCCAGAGTTAACATCAGGCAATACCTGTCTAAAGCAGGATCTGTACCAACAGCAAATCCAAGTCCTGAAGCAAAGCAGCAGGGTCTGAGCTGTGGCTGGGCAGTGGCAAATTCAGCCCCAGGGACAGGCACAAGGCTGGTACCCACAGGGCTTCCCCAAAAGCAAGCAGGCACAACAGGATGGCACGCATCACTGCATTTAAAGCACTTATAGGTTACTGTGCACCTGTTTGATACTGTGTGCTACAGAGCGTATCAACATTTAGCAGCTGCTGTAAACATTGTGGTAGAGGTCTTTGAAACAAGTCCAATCGTTCTGAAAACTCACTATTTCCCATGGTTAACACTGCATTAGAAACACCAGGCTTGCATTATTCAAGATTCCCCACTGCATTTTGGTTCTTACACACGTTTGTTTAGAAGGAAGAAAAGTGTGCTACTCTCTGCACCCATGTGTGACCAAAGCGCTTTAGCACTTCAACAGAATAAGAGTCTCCTAGCAGTGCATGCTTAAAGGCTCAAAGCTGATTCAGGTTAAAAGCATTAGGGGAAGGGGGGAAAAAAGTCAAACAAACCCCACCTAATGTGTGTACATGAAAACGCTGACTTCCAGCACATTCAGAACTCAAAAACACGGAACCAATTTTCTCCAAAACTTGGAAATCCCCAGCGAGGGTTATAAACAAGCTAATTTGACATCGCTAGTTCCAGCCAGCTTAGACTTATGAGTGTGCACATATTTTATTCTGAAGTTATGGGAAAAACATATTTTCCCCATGCTTGCATAAATCAAAAACAGCTGAACCAATTTAGTTTAAATTAGAAAGAGAGTGAGAGTGTGTGTGTGAGAGAGAGAGAGAGAGAGAGGAAGGAGGGGTGAGGAAGGAAGAAAGGGTGAGGAAAGAAAGAAAAAATTAAATACAAAACCTTAAACCTACATGGGGTGTGAAAAAAGAAATCCCTAACAATTAGAAAAAATTCCAGGTGCACTCAACATTAGCAGTGAAATAATGTACTACTTTATATTATTTTAAGATTAAAATCTCAGAACTCTTGAAGGTCTTCACATTACTTGAGCTAGTGTTAGCATAGCATTGTGCTATGCTAAATTTTCTCTCTTCTTGCAATTAGTTATTTCTTTTTCATCTCCCCCACTTCCTCTCCTTTCCTACTGAGCCTCCTTCTCCTCCTGTTCTCCCTGCCATTCATACTACTATGTATTACTGGGACACAGATCATCACACAAATCATCTCTCCCTCTGCCACTTGAGGCAGAGCCAGCCCACAGGAATGGTCCCTGACAGATTTCACATGTGCTGTTTGGAACCCTCTGACTCAGAGACTGCCAAGGACTTCACCATTGCTCAGGATTTGCAGCTAAACTTCTTCCATCACTTAAACCTGATCTTTCTTTCTGTGCTTTCCAGAGGGAGGAGCTGTAAGCCCTGGGGCTTTGGAGATGGTGTTACGATGCAGGACAGGGAAGGAGAGAGGAGTAGGAGGAAGCATTCTGTGTAAGGGAGCAATAATACGGATCATGTGCAGGGCAGTGTTCAGGCAGCTGTGGGCACAGTGTGTAGGTACCCCCTGGATCTCATCTAGGCCATCCCTCACCCTCCACTTTTCCATTGAGAGTTATCCCTGTGTCCTCACCGAGACCTTCCTGCTTCCCCTTTCCACTTCCCTTGCAGGACCACAGCACCCAGTTTACAGTCCCACAGAGCTGATAATTGAATGGCACTGCATAGTATCTAGAGGTGGGGGGGAGGTTATTCTCATGTTAGAAAAAAGACCCAAATAGTGCCATAACTCCAGTGCTACCAATGCTAGAAAGCAAAGGCAAGGAGAGGCTGAACTTTCCGGAGGTGTGGACCACTGCAGCACCCAAACCATGCACTGCTGCCTGCAGGGATTGTGGAGCATCAGGGACAGTGTCCTCTCAGGACTTTTAATTACTCTTCCCCTCTTCTTGATGTTCTATTCCCACTCCCACCTCAAGTTCACCCCTCAGGAAAGCCCTCTGCCCCACAGCTTACCCGTCACAGAATCAGAATTAACTGGGTTGGAAAAGACCTTTGAGACCATCAAGTCCAACCTATGACCTAACACCATCTTATCAATTAAACCATGGCACTGAGTGCACATCCAGTCTTTCTTTGAACACCTCCAGGGACGGTGACGCCACCACCTCCCTGGGCATTGCATCCTCCTTCCCCTATCAGAGCCACTGCAAACCCTGAGGATGCAGAGAAATGCAGAACTCAGTAAGAACTCAAAGTTTAAACTTTTTCAAGCCACTGCCCTACTCCAGGAGTGCCCCCACCAACAGCTAATTTCAAGTTTCTGAGATGCTCCCTGTGTTTCTGTGCCCTCTTCACTCCCAGTATTGCTTTCCCAAAAAAAGTCTGCAGTGCTGCTTCAAAATCTGACTCCTAACCTTCCCTGAACCCGGTCCAACTCCCTGAGGGATGTGGGGATGCCACTTGCTGTGGTCTCTCTGTAGCACCGAGCGCTCTGCTGCCCTGCAGCATCTCTTGCTTTGCACAGCACATGCACAGGAACAGCCTCTGGCATGTCAGCCCAACAGTTATGGTCCTTTATAGTTCGTGTCTACAGCATCTGTTTAGCTAGTTTGCTTATAAATAAATTTGGAATATCCACATTGCAATAATCCGCCCAGATTTTAAGGAATTTAATACACAAAATGCAAATCAGAGAGTAAATGAAAAATTAAGTGACCGTGAGAATCGGTTTTTACCATGCAGAGCCAGCTTCAAAATAAAAATGAGAATCATAATCCTACTTTACATATAATTTTCTGCAGGGTTGTGTAATTTACAACTTACACAAAGCAACAGGAAGATTAAAGCCATCTTTTGAATTAAAACTAAAGCGCTGGGTAGACTCCCTGCAGTAACAGTTTATTACACCCTGTGCAGCTCTGAGGAAGCTAAAGTGTGTTTGTCCAGGGAGCCGAGGGTGGCATTTCCAATATATTTTCTTGGAGGAAGCACAAGCAGCAGGTATAAACCCTTCCCACTACATCTCCCTTCAGCCCTGGATGCTTTCCAGGAGGCGGCTTGGGGAGGAGCACCGAGTCTCCGGGAGCGCTGCCCGCCAGGAATCGCCCGGCCCGGGCCTCGGCCAGCGCAGCGAGGAGGGGCTGTGCCTTCTCCGCTTTCTCTGCTCGCCTTCTACCCCATCTCTGGCAAACTCCTTGCGGGATGGAAGTGCCCCATCCCAGCTGAGACCCCGCAGATAGTGCTGGGAATGCTGGCCCAGCTTTCAAGAGGGAAGGCATTGAAAGAGGCACTTTTCAAAAATTCCCAAACAATCTATTAATGTTTCTGAATAAAGTACGACTATATGGGATCACGTAGGAGAGAACAGACTTCCATTTGGGCTTGTGTAATTTCTCTTGGATAATGTTTTTTTTTTTTCTTTTCATAAACAGATGTTTAGAACAAAACCATAAAAATAAAGTGCCATCAAAAGAGCAAACTCCTCTTATGTGTTAGAGGATGCCCCAATTCTCTCCTGACCAATGCCTTCAAAAAGCTGGTAGATTAAAGAGAAGTCCAAATCTGATAAATCACCGAAAATTTTATTTTTAGTGGTTTTGTGACTACTCATTGTAAAAGAAAACAAAGCATTAAAAAATTAGTTAAGAATATAAATTCATACAATGAACACATAGGTTCCAAGATACATGTCACATATCTCCAGTGATCCAAGCAAAGTTGTCCAGGATGCAGAGTCTTAATTCCATTGAACAACTTGGTTCGTGTTCCTTGTAGCCCTACTATCTCAACCTGAACTTTATGAGTTCTCATAAAAATGCATGGGTCTGCACACGTATGTAAAAACCTTTTTCCAGTCTAATTGTTACTCTTGGTGAATTGCTCCAAGTCCTCCTGCAAGTCCCTCTGTGATGACACAGCAGAAATTGCCTGTGCTGCTCCCTTGGGCTGCTGCCTGTGCTTGAGCAGGCACACACAAGGTCCCTACTGGAGGAAAGTGTGCACTTCTAAAAGGGGCCCTAAAGCTGCCAGGTTTCATGGCAGCTGCAAAGCTTTCTGTTGGAGCAAAGCACTAAAAATAAGAAGCCTTCCCACGGCTTTTGAGGGCACAGGAAGCACAGTGCTGGTGTAGGAGCACTGAGGTGTTCTGTGCATACACATTCATTTTCTCTTCCCATGTTTTGCACTAGCTTTTCACAGCAGCAGGTTTATAAGCCTGTGCCACAAAAGCTTGATTGCTGTTATTTCTCTGGGTTCAGAGTCCTTAAACTATACTTTAAACCTACTGTCAATGATTTCACTGTATTGCTATTCCATAAGTCATTAATCACTGGGAATGACAGCCTGCTCAATGGGAAGAAATGCCTGCAGACAGTTCTCTCAGTGCAGCTCACACCTCTGGTTTCCATGCAGGAGGTGGTGCCTGTGCAGCTCATGGCTGCAGCTTCCCAAAGCAGGACAGAGAGCAGGACAGGGTGGTCCCAGCTCCTACTGCTCAGTCCCTGTTCCCACCAGCAGGTGTTTCCCTGCCTCCTCTGACAGCTCCTGTGTTGTGGGAATACAGCACAGAAATACACACACATTAGGATGCTTTCTCTGGGCAAGTTCCTCTGGAGGAGGAAACCAAACCATTTACCAGTAGTTCAGTTCCAGTGCAAATCATAGTCCAGTAAAAAAGTTTTACTGGACACAGCAATTTAAAAACACTGCTTGGATACAGAGAATGAAGGTACTGTTGCTAAGCCCTTTATTTCCTTGGGCTGGCAAAAATCCACATCATCCTCCTCATCAAAAACTGGGGATGAGGAGGAGGGAGGGAGGGAAAACTAATAAATACATTGAGACAGGCCGTTTAGAGGTTGGGCCTTCAGTCCCCATCATTTATTGCATTTTTTTGCCAGTCTGAGTAGTGGAAGACAATCTGTAGCTCAGGCAGAACACTTGAAAATATACCTAGTGTACCTACTTAATTTTCCCCTGTCCCTTGCAAATGTACTCCCCTCCTAAGGAAGCATATCTTAAAAGACAGGCACAGTTCCTAATTCAAACACAGTGCAATTGTAACAGCTCTTTAGTATTCATAATTAATTTTTAAGAAAAAAATCATTCTATTATAGATGTACACAGAAGAGTAAAACCTATAATATGAATGAGGACACAGCACATTAAAAATGTAAATTAAGAATTAAATAGCAAAACAATGGAGTGCTGCCAATATTTTTATAACCATACAAATTGCTCATCAGTATCCAGTGTCATGTTGGCAGATTTGTTCAACAGGGAGTATAAAGCTGGAGACAAGATGATAGACTATCCTTTCTAAAGGATGTACTCTCAGTGCTGTCCTGCCTGTTATGTATTCTTGTGCTTTAAATCAGAGACGTGAATGCACTTGAAGCATGAGTGATGTGTTAGGAAAAGGAGGGTTTTTTCCTAAGTTGTGAAAAATTGGACTCTCCTACTTCATGCACATTTATCTGTAAGCTTTTGTCATCAAAAAAGCAACACTCCCTGGTATGAAGCCTCCCCAAAAGTACTGTCGCCAAAACATTGCTATGAAATCTTTATTTCAAACCATGTGGAGTGTAGTGAGTGCAGTATTTTTATGCCACCACCATGGCACAAAGCACTTAACTTTCTACAGCAAATCAGAGTTCACCAGTAAGATCTGTAAATGGTGGATTCCTGTTTCTAGGTCTCCTCAAGAAACGATTGGATGCACTGGATTTTAACGCTGTGAGTGAAACGCCAGTTTGCTTTGAGACTATGAGGGGGATGTGAGCCCCCTAGGTCCTCCCCAGAAGGAAGGCCAGCCCTGCTCCCCATCCCTGAGCCAGGCTGTGACTGCAGCCACTTGTGGGCCAAGTCTGAGAAACTTCCATTTGGCTGTTTCAAGGAAAACAAGGAGAGAAAAGGCAGCATTCACATCTAAAGATTTCTGCTTATAAAGCAGGAATTGACTTAGCACCCTGAAATAATTTGTCCCCACATCACTGGTGAAGCAGAAATCCCACTCTCTGGGAGAGTAGAAAGTTGGGAACTTCAGTTGTCTAACTGGAGCCCTCCCCCGACAGGACTCTGCACACACATGCCCTTTTCCTTTACATAGTAACAAACAGCAGAAAACTATTTTATGGCCCAGACACTTTCTCATCAGCACCTTTTCAGAAGGGTCAGGTGAATGTCAACATTCAGTCAAGGGCCCAGTGTATCCTTGCCACATAGGATTACATCCTGATTAAAAGGTAAAAAGGTGCTTTGTTTTAATAAATTAATGAAAATGTAAGCTCCAGCATATATCCAGGTGCTCTGTGTTGGTTCCGTGGTTTAGTACTGATTTTCACCAATTTACTGAGCAAGTCATGTGTTCCCAACCACAGCAATGGCCACATGAGGAAAAAAAATGGAATGGATCCCACTGCTCCTGGTGTCCCCTCCATCCATCTCCCTTCAAAGTGCAATGCTATTGCTTGGTGACAGCATGCAAAGGCCTCACCCTGCCCTGAGGGATGGCACTTTCTGACAGCAGATGTGACTCTTGTCCCTCCCTGGGACCCCTCCTGGCCCCCCATCTCTCACCACCCCTGGGACACCCAGTCAGAAGAGGTTTGTATCCAACCAGCACATCCTGACTGAAAAGGAAAAAGGAAAAAAATAGACGTTCATAATGTGCGATTGCTAAACAATTCTTGGAGATATACACTGATGACATTTTAAACCCCAATGCAGACACTACAAAATTCATGATACCCACTATATCAAAGCACACTGGAAAACGGATGTATTGCTTTTCTCTAGGAACTTGAATTTCTGTATTATTAAAACAGTTTGGGAGGTGGGAGGAGGAACCTGATAGATTTAAGGTTTATACTTTTCTCCTAGTACATTGCCAGGAAGATAAAATATTTAGTGGCTTCATATTCCCTAACCATATTTTTGACAATATGCTTCATGCTCTATTTGCCACAAAAGTTGTGACACTGCAGTCAGTCTTCAAAGAATAAAGTATGCATTTGTCATGGCAAAAGATCAAAAAATCTCATTTTTTATTACCTTGCCATTGGTTAAGTCAAGCTCTGATAATTAGGATATTGGATATTTATGAGGAGCTATTCTGCCTTTATTACTGCTTTAGGTGCCTGTTGACAGATGCAGCAAGACAATTTACATTGATGTGTGAATTTGCCAGTATTTCAGTAATAATATCCAAGTCTAAGTCTATTAGAAAAAAGGTCCATATCTCACTCTTGGAATATATATTTCCAATTAATTCTAGGTTTGTAGCCTTTCCTCTGGCATGCTGTCATTGAGGGTTTCTATCATTTGTTTGTGCTCTGATCGAATAGTAGCTCAAAATCAAGTCCAGAGGGTAACTGGATAAAAGCAGGTTATTAGATTAGAAAGGCAGAATGAAGCACTACAATCTCCTGGTCTGACCCGCTCAATAAACACGGGCTGTAGGACTCTCCCTCTGAACTGATCCCTGCTGCCCTTGCAGTGGAGGAAGGAGGGGAGGGCGACTCCTAACAGCACCACACCAGGGCACAGAGACAGAGAGCAAGTCACCAGCACCTGGGCAGGTGAGGGGGAAAAGTGCAGCTCAGTGCCAGTCTCTTTTCCCTCTGCACCACCTCAGTGGGTTTTTTCACTTCTAAAATGTCACATAAACCAGGACTGAAGTCTGCTTTCAAATATTCCCTTCTGCTTAGAGGATGCAGGCTGCTGTGCCTCTCACACTGTGCTCTCTCAAGCTGTCCCTCATCTCCCTGCAACTACAAACAATTATTTTTTTCCTTTATCCAAAAGAAATACTCATTCTTACTATTGTTATGTGATAAAAGTGCACTGATCCATTCCCAGTTAATCTATGTCTATTGTACAAGCAAATGGTTCAATACTTCCTCTAATGATCTGTACATTTCAGATTTTCTTATGCCTGAAAAAGCTCCAACAGAAGTTTATGGTAGCAGAACCATAAAATCAAGCATGGAGCAATATATAATTGCAGGAGAGTATATGCTTGAGACCACTGATTTAAGCAGAACCGAGTAAAACCTTAATGCCTTCAATTACAGACACTTGAAATGTCCTGCCTGTCTCTAGCATTTCCAGGGAGGAGGGAGGCAGAAGAAGGAAAGCTTTATCATTACAGCCTTGGCATTTACTCACATTAACATCCTACACCTTTCCTGCTCATTGCCAACAACAGTTCAGTGACTTCTGGAAGTGCTGCACCCCCAGAGACAGAAGGAAAAATTGACCCTCACAGCTGAAATGACTCAAAGCCCCCTTATCACTCAAAAGGAGCCTGGGGAAAAAAAAAGGAGTAAAAAGCAGCTTATGCTTGTGCTGAGCTCTCAACAAACCTCTAGAGGGTTTCTTAGTGCTAAGGAGGAAAGGGTGCCACAAGAGGAAGGTGAAGAACAGCCGTGCTGACTTCTAAAGTGGGAAGTTCAGGGTAATTTATTCCAGCAACAGCCTCTCTCACCAGTTTTCCCCTTCACCATCTCACCATTAATCCACCAGGTCCTCCTTACTCAAGATGACAGAGGGAAAAGAAAGTTTTAAATCACATGTCCTTCCCACAGCAAGGCAAATGAAGGCTAACCACTCTAAATAACTGTGTTTGATTAATAGGATATTTACAGCACTTAATGATGCTTTGGCATTTTGCTGTAATGGTCCACACATTTTTTCTCAGGAAGACTTTTAAATTAAGCCACATTTTTTGTTTTGCTCTGGCTTCCACCTGAAACACTCCTCTGGGTCAAAGATATTTACAACATGGATGGTTAGAAAACAGCTTAAAAGGAATAGGCAGGTGAAGAATAACACTGCTTGTAACCCGACCTTTAATAGGTTTTCAGAGGGCTTTAATACATTTTTCCAAGTTTGTGACTATGCTCCTTTGGCCTCGCTGACACAGTGCTCTATCAGTCGAGGCAGGTGTGAAGGGGAACAGAGACACAGAGAAAGCAAAGAGCACTCTTTAACCTAACCATACAAGTTACATTTGAATAAGCTTTCCTCAGCTCTCGAGCTCTGTCAAGTCCACAAAGATCCTCCAAACAAGTGAAAGAACAGGGAATGTAGGAAAGGAAGACTCACCAGGAGAAAGCCCCAGTTTAATTTCTTTTATTCATAACAGCCAGCCCTACCACAGCCACACAAAGGACAGTGCAAGCGCTCTGTCATTGCTGCTCTTCTGTAACATATTTATTTTGCATTAATTTTTCTGATCACATAAATTATCATAGTAAGAAATCAGATTTTGCTCTTGTGCTGCCTCTTCTCCTTCCATTGACAAGAATAAGATGGGCAGGGCAGAAGCTGTGGCTCACGTTAGAAAGTGTAGTTACACCCAGGTAAACTCGCAACCAAGAAAACATCACAAAATTAGTGACAAAGCACATTTCATATGGGAGCTGTTAGAACTCAATAACAGCACAGCAAACACATTTCAGAGATCAATAAGGAACAAATAAAGGGAACACAAAGCAAAGCATCACCACTAGAACTCTGCCTGCTTCTTCAAGGCTGAAGCACCCATTAACTACAGGGCATCAGGAGGATGCCCAATAACTTTCCAGTGAGTTATTGCTCTCTGAGGTCCATGATATTACACATTAGGTGCCCAAATTGAAGGAAGACTGGAATGAGGTTAAAGCTATTAAGCTTCAAAGATGCAGGAAAGTCTATCCACAAAGCTGGAGAAAAAGCAGAAGAAATTAAAAGGAATAGACTAGACGTTATTTTCTATGAGTTTCTCACTTGCAGAAGTACCTGTGGAAGATGAGGTGGCACAGGCTTCTTCTACTTGGCAGACAGGATTTTTCTCCCGCCATGAGATAAGCCAATAAAAGATGTGTTTTTAAATAAAGTAATTGATTGAGGTTCGTTTTTCTTTTACACCTGACTGGACCAAAAAGCCACATCTGAAAGAGTTTTGACAGCGCCTGGATCTCACGAGCACATCAATTAGCTGCATGTTAAAGAGCAGTTCCAGTTAGGAAAACAAAGACACGTTTGAAGCTCTGCAGACATGAACAGCAAGGAGCAGGGCTGCCAGAACACGAGCTATGGCTGAAAGGTCCATGGGGATCACATCCCTGTGCACAGAGCTTACCTGGGCCTGGGAGCCACAGGAGCATTACACACCACTGGGCTGCAGCAGGTGCAGCCCACAGCTCTTGTTTTGCTGCTTTTATGTAGGCAAAGACGTGCATAGCACTAATAGCCAGAGATTAGCATAATTTCTCAGTATTTCAAGATTCCTGTCTTATGGCTCCCAGAGGGAAGCTCAGCGTGCCATGAGATATGCCAGGAGATGTGGACTGTGATCACATTCCCAATACTCAGGCATGAAGCACTAATGTCTTCTTATTCAGTGACTACACCATGTTTTGTCATAAAATCCTAACTTCTACTTTTTCAGCACATTCTGGTGGCCAGTTTGTGCCCAGCCTGTGCCCACGTGATGGGAGCACTAAGCACACTGTAAGCCTGGATAGCTTCTCCTTCGAGAAGGGATGAGCCAGAGGGTGCCTCCTGCAGGCCCCCAGCCTCTGCAGGGTGCTGCAGTTGTGACAGTGATGCACTGAGAGCTCCCATCAACACAGCCACAGTGTCTCCAAGGCCAGCTCAACATCACCCATTCCTCTAACAGGCAATTTGAAATCTACCCCACAAGGCAGGGGGAAAAAACTGCTTAATTCTGCAAGGAGACTCAATCATTGCAGCTCAGGCCTGAGAAGTGCCAATATTGAGGCTGATGCTGAGAGCAGCCACAAGCTTCTGCAGCACAGTAGTCAGGCTGGCTGCTGAAGACATGTGAGGGAGAAGCAGGCAATCTGAGTCCCAGCTCAGGCTTTGCCATGATATTGTCAGCACTTGCATTTAACCCCTTTCTGACCTCTGTGTAAAATGAAGGTGCCTGGAAGCAAAGCAGAAATAGTCATGAAACAGTTCATTGCTCAGTTCACAGTAAGCAAGGACATCAGAAACTTTCACTACAGAAGGCAGCAGCTACAGTAAGATCAGTCTATTTGATGTTTGAATTAGAGGTTAAGGGAGGAGGAAAAGGAGAATCTCGTTGTTTGTGATAAAACTCATCCCTCTCTCTGGATACTGCTAAGCCATCCCTGGCAGGGATGGACTTTTATCCCTGGCTCAGACTTCTGAAGAACAAATCTTTTTGCATTTTGAATGCACCAGATGGTATGCCTTTACAAAACTGGCCCCCAGGGAAGATACCTCTAAAATCCCTTCCTGCAAGGACTTCACTCTCTCCCCCCTCCCCCCCCTTCCAAATTACTCAGTCCAGGCTCTGAGTAATGCAGGACAGAAGCATATGCCATTCCTTTGGCAATTGCATTGTGTTATGCTATTAAGAAATATGCCCAATCTGCCTTCTTTTCAGTTCAGTATATTGTACTTCTCCTAGATTGATGCATACCTCAGACCAAATAGTTCTGCATGGCCTAGACTGAGGTAATTGGATTACATTTATGTGAAAATCAGACGTTCTCAGGGGTGATTTTCTGTCTCAGACTGCCATTAGAGTCCCAAGGAAACCAAGTACAAAAGCCTAAACTAATCTCACATTAAACAGGATTTTGTTTTGATCGAGTTGCAGAGGGCAGTTGACTTTTAAAAGGAGTTTCACATCTAAGAGACTAGCACACAGAAAAAAAATCCCCAAAATCCTTACCTCAAGGGAAGGACTTCAGAACATGAGAAAGGAGGAAATCTGCATTAATGCCCACACATGTGCTCAAGTTCACCCTGCTGTGCCCATGGGTGCTGGCAGCTGGTAATGCACACAGTGGCAAAAGCCAGGATAATTGACTCTATGGAGCAAATAAAACACATTTACAAAGAGTCAGGAATCACTGTCCCTATGGTGCAGAAGTGTCCAAGGCACAGGGAGAGGGCACAGCTCGAAGAAGGTCACTCAGCAAGGCCACAGAGGAGCTGGAATCAGAGCCTGGGTCTCAGACCTTATAGCCAAGGGGCAAACTCATTTATGGCTGGCAGGTGCTGGGAAGATAAACTGGCAAGTTACTGGCAAACTTGCTGTTCTAACTTTGCTGTCACACAGGAAGAGGAAAAAGTCCTCAATCTTGAACATAAAAAAGGAAGATGCTTGTGGCACGTTTTGAGTGAATTGTTTTGGATGGCTGCTGTGGCTAAAGATTCATTTGAATGTGCTTGTAAGAAAACACAGGGCACAACCTAAACTGCCCAGTGAGAAAGTGTACCAAGCACTCCTCATTCCCAGTGGAGGGGTATCCTCACAGCACCTGGATCTGCCCTTGTGCCTGGCTCAGGACCAAGGTGCTTTCTTTGAACTCCATGATTTACAATCTGTCAATAACCACTTTGTACTATGGCAGGAATTTGTTATTATTTCCAACGGAAAAAGATATTCTTGCTTGAAAATGCAATTCCGAAAACCTTTTCAAGGCTACTCTGAAGCAGAGGGAGAGCAGTCTTTCACAGACATGAGGGATATTAACTATTTTCCATTATCTTACTAATTGTCTCATAACACCCCAGCAGCATTTATTTTTCTTACTGCAATGCAACTGAATTACATCTGAATGGGGAGTAATTAAACTAGTTAGCTCTTTTTATTTTGTCTCCCTTGCAGACACAGACCTAATTTGGGTTCATCTTGAATATTGTTGCCATAGTATGCACTGTACTTGGAGCTGAACAACAGAGGACATGGAGTAGTAGTTTAAACTGCAGGGCAATTTGGAAAAAGAAGCATGGAAAAAATCCAGATAAATGCAACCAGAAAAGTATGAATGTAGTCAGAGGAGCCTTTTTCTTCAGAGCACAAGACCTTCAGAAGGGAAACTATGTATTGTGTCTCAGAAATTAGCTAATTTGCAATTTTTTGCTTGTGCTGGTAGCTTAGACCGGAACAATGATGGAGCCTGCAAAGATAGGGAGTGATTGGGAGGGGCAAATGAACCCAGGAATGGGTGCAGAGATCTCACAGAACTCCCACAGGCAGCAGTAACTACAGTGGGCAGCTCCAGCTCAGCCCTGCCACACCACGCTGGGGAGGTACCTCAGGGCTGTCGGGGCGTTCAGTGCCCAGAACTGAGCCTTGGGTTCAGGTGGACAAACAGGGGTCTATCTGGAACCAGGCCTTACAGGTCACTGACCCTGGGAGAGCCCCTGTGATGGGAGCAGCAGTTTTCCTTTGTCTCACCTCTCACACAGAGACACTTTCTGGGTGGCTCCCAAACACGCACAGGACAACACCCAGCACCTGCCTGTGCCGGCTGAGCTGTGCCACTTGCACACACTGAGTTTCCTGCTTTGGCTCGGACCTGTGACCTCCCACGGTGCCTGTAATGGGGCACTCCCGCAGACTTTTCCTTGTGAGGGGGCAACATATTTCAACTTGGATTTCTCTTCCCTCCTGGCACCACCAAGTTTGTCTTTCAGTCAACGGTTGATGTCATTTTTATGTTTGGAAAGGAAATTAGTCAGAGCTCAAGGATAACAGCAGTGATTTGTGGTACCCCAGAGGTGTTGACCTCTGGACTTGTGCATGTGAGAAGTGACAGGATTAAGATGTGGCACCACGGATGTGATACAACCCTGAGAGCCCAAAACTGGGCTGTGCCCTCAGTCCTTCCTTCTCCCTGCCCCAGATGGGTTTGCTATTTATGGGGTGTGAGGAACTGGGGACACCTCAACTGTTGATTCTGCAGATGAGAAAACACCTTTTGGATTTGTCATCTTGATATACTTGAGGCTCCATATTCTGAAGTGTTGAATTAAATAGACCAAGAATTTGAATTTTAATTTTGTGACAAAAAAAAAATTAAACAACAAAATTGTTATAAAGATCTCCTGCTTGAAGAGGAAAAAAACCTGAACACCAGTTCTGAAACAAATGAATGACCTCTCATCCACCCTCCATCCCTTTCCTTCCTGCTCCCTCTCTATAACTTCATGGTCACCCCACACTCAGCCCCATTTCAGCTAATAACAGGAAATGGAGAAACATGGGAGGGAGGACAGGATGAGAACTAAAATACCAAAGAAATGGAAGAAGTTACTCCTTTCAGCAAAAGCTTTTCTACCAAAAACACAGATAATTTTTTCTCTATTTTAGGTTTTAAAGACATCCCCTGAGCTCAAACCTAGACCTCAAATGGGAATCAAGGAGGGCTGTTTTTAAATCAACCTGTTAAAATTCATTCCAGAATAAGCCACTAAAATGGACTATACAAGTCATGTATAAATGGAAAGAAGGAAAAATCTAGCACTGGAATTCATATGAAGAAGCTTGTTGGACCATGCATACCTTATTAAAAAAAAACAGGTTGTAGAAAGCAACTAGTTCAGCAAATTACTTTTGGTTTAAATGTTGTGTTTCTAAATTTGCTCCAGACTGAAAAACCCCTGTTAATTTAAAACATTCTTCTTAAAACTGAGCAACCAAATAAACTCAGTCCTACGTGATAAGGATATGTAACTTGGTAGTTATCATTAAGAATATTTTCTGTAAGAAATATGGCAATATGACAGTGAACATATAATTGACAAATTTACCTATAGATCTGTATTATGACAAGCATAAAAATCTATCTACACTACAATACAGCTCTTCATAATAGGTTTTGATAGTTGAATATATGGGAGCTGTCATGAATACAAATGGAGGGAAACCTGCTTTCCAGCTATTCTGCAACACAAATCTTTTTGTGTGCTGCTGAAATCATTTATGCTGCTTTTTAAGAGAAAAGATACTGGGAAGGTACTTCTTTTTTCAGCTTTCCAGTTCTTGTCCAATTTTTCTGTAGCAAAAGCACAGAGAACCTGAGGGCACAGTCCCTGAGTGTAAGGGCTACAAATTTAGCAAAGTTATTGCTAGTAAACATGTTTATTTCTAAGGGTGTAAAGAACAACACTTGTTAAATATAATCATAGTGATGGTGCCATTGGGACAGAACAACTTAAGGTAAGGGCTGGGGGAATGAAATGAAATCCTATTTACTTTTGATTTGGGGGAAGAAGGAGGAAAAGAGTTTGGTACTACTGAGCAGTGAGAAAATTGCTGTTTGCTCCTGAAGTATGAAGAAGTAAAACTATTGTTTTAAAACCCTAATTGCAAGCAGGTTAAATAATAACTCTGGCCATATTGTAAGCAAAATATATGCATACGCTTTGGTGTGTGGTGCTGAGGCATGGAAAAAGTGTTTCACAGAGAAAAATCTTCACTGGTTTTCCAGAAGAAAGAGAAGAAGCTGGACAGTAGGATAAAAATTTGAAGTTGTAAAAGCTTTAGTTGAACTCAGAATCCTGACTTATGAAAGGAATAAAATCTTTACTATGCTGTGGATGGGCAATTTCCCATAGAGAAAATCTTCTCCTGTCCGTGCTTTCTGTTATTAATAGTTACTGAGCCTCAGATTATCTCCATCTGTAACTGTTTAGAAGTAATATGGCTTTATGAAGCTGACACCTCTTTCTCTAACCAGAGAATTAAAAAGTCCTCTTAGGCCAGGGTCCAAAACAACAGAGCTGACAATATTATCTCTTCTTCAACCAGACTGTGCTCAGACCTCTGGTCAACAGACTGGGGGCTGCTTTCAGGAGACTGTCCCAGCCACTGGAGGAAGAGCATGAGAGCCATAAAAAAACCTATTATGGCTGGGATGTAAGAGAGAGCCATAGATTTTATGCATGTAATACATTCCTGGCTTATAGCATTTTATAGGCTACAAAGAGGATGTTGTCTTTGAAGCATAAAGTGGTGGACACTTTGCAATCACTTTTGGTCTTACGAGCATCCAAGGGGAAAACAACCTCTGTCAAATTGAGTTGGTTGTCAATTGGCTGATGAGAAGCTCAAAATGACCCAAGAATGTGCACTGACAGCCCAGAAAGCCAACTGCTCCCTGGGCTGCATCGAGAGAAACGTGATCAGCAGGGTGAGGGAGGTGATTCTGCCCCCCCTACTCCAGGATTTTTATTTTCTTTTTAACCTGGTCTAATGCAAGGTTGTCCCTGCCCACAGCAGGCAGTTGAAAAGAGATTGTCTTTAAGGTCCATTACAACCCAAAGCATTCCATGATTCTATGAAATCACAGCCTATATAATCACATTTTCCACAAATAAACTATGAAATTAAAGGCAGGGAAGGCTTCAAAGAAATTTCCTGTATTATCTGCAGGTACATACTCACACACTGCTGTTCAGCCAGCTGGGGAGAAAGAGACTGCAGGTAGGGCAAAAAGGAAGATCATTCTCCAAAAATTGTTTAATTGCTCATTTCTGGACTCAAATCAAGTGCCATGAGTAAACTGTATGCATTTATCCTATTTAGAGATCCCATATGTTTGTTTATTGCTGATTGACCTAGAACTGGTGGGAGATGTAGAGAAAGGGGAAAGGAAGGAGAGGTTTCAGGTTCATTTCTTCACAACTTGATATCAGGGGCTCAGAAAACCTGCATTATTAGCATCAGGTGAAGGTCTTTTGAAAAGTCCAAAATATTTGGCTGTGCAGCAAGCATTAAAGTGACACATAACTCAGAGAAATTCCTGTGGAGTGATGTGTGCCTGAATAAAACTGGACAGTTTCTTTGCTTTCTTAATTGTTCTACATTCCAAATACTTCTTTTGTACATGAAACTGCATATTAGAAATTATCCAACTCAGGATATTCTACGATTCTATGGTTCCATAAGCGCACACTCCACTTGTCATGGGATGCCTACCCTCCTAAATGCACAAAGCACAGTCATTTAATGCACCAGTGTGTCTGAATGTGCAGGACTATGAACAAACAAAGCTGCAGGCTGTCTCTGTGTTACTCCAAGACACAATCAGACCAAACAGACTCACCCAGGAGAGCTGCAGTCAGTCCATTTGGAATTACAACTTCCCATCAATGACAAACCAGGGACACTGTAAAGCAAATAGCTGGACTATTGCTCAGGCTCAAGATGGAAAAAAAAAAGCCTTCCAACAGTTCCATGCTCAAATGAAAGAGAGGAAGTGCTTAAAGCAGAAAAGTCCCATATCTAAAAGAGATAAAAATGAAGAGTCTTCAAATGCAGATCAGGGAGAGATGAGGTTTTGTAACACTGCCAAGGGAAAAATACAAACAGGCTGCACTTCAGAGCCTCAGCACAAGTTACACTAAGGAGTTTTCTTCAGAGAAGCACAGCCTTTGTCTAGTCTAATCTGCAAATACACAGAAGTTATTTTTCCTCTGAGCAGCTACAAGCTGGTGCAAATAATCCTCTTCATCTCCTGACACCAGCATCAGAGGTGGCTGACAATGAATGTCTACTAGCAGCACTTCTTGCTACTCAGATCCATCTGTCTTTGACAGCTTACTGCAGCTCATTTCCATCTACTAACCCATGATGAATATCTTTAAAAATGCAACACATGTTGGAGCTCCTGGCGATCATGAACTCTTCAAAGATAAATAATTGTTTTTACAATGAAGACTCTTGCATGTGCATTTTCAGGAAATGCAAAACTGAACTACCTAAAACTTGCTACGCAGTTGGCATGGAGCCTGTGGTTCTCAGAAGCAGCTGGGCCACTTTTCCTCTGTAAATAAACATTTCTTATCTAGTTTCAAAATATTTAGTACATGCACTTAATATGAAACAGCTCTGTTAATAAAAGTTAAAGAAGATCAACTCTGTATGTTGAATTTCCTTCTCACCATCCTTTCTGGATCTAACTATGTGGATTGTGTATATTTTGCATAGAAATTATTTGTTCTTGTCTGTCAGTGTGTATACAGTGGGCTGCTGGTCTCAGATTGGGCTCCAATAAATAAACTACAAGTTACATCACTGAAGTACCTATATTTGTTTAACTCAGTTCTGCTTCTGCTAAGTCAGGAGAGGCTGCCTGATGTAATTGTTTTCAGAAGCTGCTGGTTCCAAATGAGCAGCATACAGGTGCTTTGATTTTTTTTTAAAACTTGTTATTATAGCATTATAGGTTGCTTGCAGATTTAAATTTTATTCATGAAATGTCTGCACATCTGCAGAATGTAGAAGATTTATTTTAACTTGTCTTTTTACAACTGGTCTGAGGATGAAATGCAACTTTACCATAAAGTTCACCAGCTGCAGAATGTTCTTCTGTCCCATAATACTCCTTAGATGAGGTTCAAGTGCTTTAGCAGGGAAACTTACAGAGCAGATTCTTTTTTATTTTCTCCCAGCCTTTAAGTGGTGTATGTTTCTCCCTGAGTACCTACACAGAACTTGCAAATACTGATGAGAGCTGTGCACATGCTCCTGTGGGAGGCAGACGTGATACTGAAACTCTGTGCTCTGCTAGGTGCTCATGTCAACAGCTTCGTTTGTTTTGGCTAGAGGTGTCTGTGACTTAGTCATTAATCCCTAAATAGAATTTCCATACTGAAGTGATAGTTAATCTACAGTGGTGCTACTACATTTAAAATAATAATATAGTGTTTAAGAATCTCACTGTTTCTTTTCCTCCACACACAATTCTACATGCCTTTAGGGACAAATACAAAGCACAAGGAATTAAAGTGCTCCCGGCCCAAAGAAGACTCCAATTATATCTTAAATTATGTAAACCTAGTGAACCACTTATAACCAGGTTAAAGGTGTTTCTGTCCAACAGCCAGTTTATTGAAGTTTAAAGAAGGGACAACAAGGAACAAGCCTGAAAAATCTCCAGTCCTGCACAGCTCCTAGACATCTCCAACTGCAGCCAGAGCCTGTTCACTTTTCTGCCTGTCTTTCTACACCCTAAGGATGGGTGGTTGGAGCGAAAAAAAGATGCAATTTTTGCAAGGATGGACCTAGAGAGAGCAATTTAACCTGTTTGGCATTACTAACAACACAGCAGAAGCTATGGCAATCTCTAGAGGCAAGTGGAGAATAAATCCTCATTAGCCCAACATAACAGGAAAGCCAGCACATACAAGTCACTTTATGATGATCTGCTGTAAAATAACTCTCAGCCAAAGCACCGTGATCCACCTGGTGCCACAATAAAGCAAGGTAGCTTCACCCTTTTTAAATTTTATATGAAAAACTGTTTTGTTTTGCCCAAGCTATCAATTTCTAATTTAATTATGCAGAATATTGAATTCTACTTGTGTAAACACAAATTGTCAATACATTATTTCGTGCCTAAGGATTTTAGGTCCTTTCCTGTAAGATGATGCATCACAGTTTATTGAATATCTATAACATTGACCAGTTTTTCTTCTTTGCCAGTATACCAGAATTACTTATTGTAAAATACTTATTTTAAAACTCAGATGATGACAAAGATATGTCCCCAATGTTATTTCAAGGATACAGTTAAAAAACCTCCAAACTTTTAGTAATAAATAAGTTGCTTGTTCATAGGACAGAAAGCAGAATAATTACTTGACTGCTTTAAATAAATTGTAGTACCTAATGCTAATCAGCTTTAGTAACCTCAAAAAAAGGAAGTGAATGTACATTCATTTATATTCATTAACTAGGCAGGTTTTCTATTTTAGGAAAGCAGAGGGGTTATCATGAGACTTTTGTTTCTATTCCTCCCATAGAATATCCGTCCTTGGATCAAAAGCACGATGTTTCACTTTAAACAGATTTTATCACGCCTCAGAATTTTCTCCTCAAAACCACATTGAGCAAAAATTATCAGAACCATCGATATATTAAAATACTAGAAAGTTAAATAAAGAAGATTTGAACCTTGGGGACACTTGGCTTTCTTAGTGCTGCTTCAAGGGATAGGGAATTTGAAAATGGTGATGTAAAGATGGCAATTATTTTTGACCTGAAATGACTTGAAAGCAGAGTTCAGTAGAGTTCAGCAAGATTTTAGTCACCAAAGTCTGAAATGCTTTTAGTCCTACTGAATTCAGTGTGGTGATCTTCAGTCAATCTGCTCTTTTGCCCCACACTCCAGGCTCTTGGGGCTTTTGCTGAACAGGTCTTTTTCCAAAATTCTGCTTGAAAACTAAACCAAACTAGCCAAAGACCCACCTTGCTGCTCAGTGAGAGCATGAGCTCAGAAGTGGCAAGTGAGTTGGTGAGAGTGGCTACTCCTAATTAGTCAATACTTCTCTATCAAATACGTTTATACACACACATCTGTGGGTGTATATAGACTCAGACCATTTCAGCATTCCCTGGTGTCAAAAAAACACATTTTGTGGTCACATGAACCCTCAGGAAAGCAGACATGGCATATCTCTCAGCTGGCTCCTTCCTTTGAGCTGATTCCAGGTACTGGCCCTTGCATGCCAAGGTCAAATACCACTCTGTGTACACACTTAAGGGAGGGTTTATTAATCAGTGCCAATCAGAGAGTAAAATATTCTTTTAACACAAGAGGAAAACCCTTTCATCTTGGCTTCTCTTGAGCCATTCAATGCAACTGACCGACCGCTTTCTTCTGCAGGGCAGGCTAGTGGGCAGGAAAAGCAGAGAGCACACCACAGATTCACTTACAGAGTGAGAAAAAAACCCTTCGCAGTGACTGCTTTGTGTTCCAAGGTAAAGAGAACGAGAAAACTAAGCATGCCAGATATCCAAGAAAAATACATATTTTCCTCCTGTCTTTGTGGGTCTTAATTTGGAGGGTGGGGGGTGCTTTATTTTGGTTGGTTTGGTTTCATTTGGGTTCATTTAGGTGGTGATTTTTAAAGCAGTTCCTCATTAGAATGTAGCAGAACATCCTGCTTTTGATGAAGCACAGTGGCCAAGGGGTCGGGCTACCCGTTTCAACTAATATAAGACAATTCAAGTGAAAAGTGATATATCTGAAAGACAGAAAATAAAATGCAGAGCTTTATTACCAAGAAGGTGAACCAGAAAATAGCATACAAAGATATGCAGGCAATTCAGTAGTGAGGAGAGAGGGAAATTCACCTACGCACTGCCATGAGCAGGAATCCCAGCCATTGGTTCAGACTACATCATGTGAAGGACTATTCCCTAAGACTGCTTGGAACAACATCAGATACCTTTAATTTTTCACTGATCCCTATTAAATTGAATTAAAGCAGTGGAGCTCTCTCATGCCCCAAGAGGTCCCTGGCACAGGTGCCAGCTCTGAGAGCAGAGCATTTCTGCCTGATTTCCATTTCCAACCAGAAATGTCAGTGTGTCATGGAAGGCTTGCAGGAGCCCATTGCAGCTCCTTGACACTGTCCAGGCAGTGTGGGCAAGCTGCCTTCCTCCTGACATCTTAACAAATTCGGGAGCAATTCTTCACCCTGATTGTTAAAGACTAAAACCAAAACAATCGTAATCAATTACAGCATTCAAGGCCCAGGAGGAAATTTAGAAACGAGCTCTCAAGGTCAGGGTTTCAGTGAAATAGATCCTTGCTGACAAGAAGCAGAGCTTCCCCGAACTGACATCTGCAGGACAACTCCACCACGTGCATTTGCAGTGTGCTGGAGCAGCAGACAGGAACACATGTAGCTGACTTGCAGCACACTGAAGGGTTAACCTTACCTTTCATGACAGGATTTAACCCAAATAAGGTCTGTGATATCGAGTCTGAAGGGAAAAGAAATCAATTCTGGTTCCCGTGGGTAGGATTTCACCACTTGATTAGAGAAAGAAATGAATCTTTAAAGTATACTTACAGGAAAGGTATTTGCCATTTGCATGAAAGATGGGGATGGCTGCATCCCAAGTTAATGAAATCAAGTCTTCTCTGCCTGTTTGAGGATTTCATCTATTTGAATTATGCAAATATCAGATATAGCTTCATTGTATAAAACTTCAAAATGAGAATGCTATCCATATATATCCAGGGAGGCCAAGATAATATCCCCACTTCCCAAACTTAACATTGTTTTGCTGGAGGCCAACAAGAGGTTATGATTTGGCCCTACAGCATTGTGTTCCAGCTGTGACAGTCAATTTAGAGGACATTCCTGCCTGTCAGCAAATAAACATTAAGTCATTTTAAATTTCACCTCCATTTGATAAGGTTAAAGCAATTCTCTGTTGGAGATAGGGACTCCGAGGCAGGTTTTGAATGGCACAGGGAGGCTGACAGCCACGTGGGCTTGGAGGAGAGCAGCAGGGCAGGCTGGCAGAGTGGATCTGGGCAGCAAGAAGAGGAGCAGCACAGAGTTGCCTTACCCTCGATTCAGAGACCAAAACATGCAGGAAATGGATCCTTCACCTACAGACAGGGATCTGGATGTTCACCAGAGGGGACTTGTGTGGTCCCAGGCCAGATTTCTCCAACTTTCCTTTTGGCTAAAGGTATTTGAACATGAAAGGTGTCTGAAAATGTTCAGCTTGCTTAGGCTTGCTGGACCTTCTCTGCAAATTCAGCAGCCTCCCAAAGGAGGATACAGAGTCACACAGGCCACACCAAGGAGCAACAAACATGATCTTTCCCTCCAACCACGTGGAGGCCTTGTCATTACAGCCAGAGACATGTCCTCACTCCCAGCACAGGCAACAACACCACAGACTTACAGAAATGATCACATTCTGTACCCTAGAAACTGAATGAGTTGGGTCCAGTTCTCTGCTTGGAAAACTGTCCCTGAACATGTCCTTCTCATGATTAGAAATTTTCTCATTTCTGTCTGTACTCATTCATGGCCCCTGTAGACCTATTAGTTCTTGTGCCAATGCTCTCATTTAGATCAATGCAGAGAACATGGCAATATTTTGTAATATCAGAGTGTTTGCACTGTAGAACAATGTTTCCTAAATTGTAAATATGTTCTTTATAAGAGAAAAGAATGCATTTAAATGTTGGCTTGGAACAGAAGACAAATAGATAGGGGACATATGAATTTCAAGTCACTATCAAAAAGCTTTTTAGAATTCAGCAGATGTGTATATGAGCAGGAGGTAGGAAAAGGGGAGGGAACAAAGCCAATGGAAAGCTTCAATCTCCAGACATTAACTTTTAACAATGAACTCCCAAGGCTGCTTCCAAGTACACCAGACAGGGAAAATTTTCCAAGAAAGGGCACAAGAGAAGCAGTGAAGCCAAGAAGAGGGATGCACTCCCAAACCACCACAGGTACAAACACTGCTCCAGCTGGGGGTGATGGCCTTTTGTGCCCACCCAACCAGCAGACAGCAGTTTCAGAAGAACTCTCTCATTTTGCTCTTCTCTTGTTGTTTTTTTTTGGTTTTGTGGTTTTTTTATAGCAAATCTATACTCAGCATGGATTTAAAGCTCTGTAAATTTGGACTTAATCAAGGGTACTACAACTTTCAGCCTCAAGTCTCTAAGCTGAAGAGGAAGATTTGTGCATGCTGGAGGGAATGTTCTTGCTCTGCAACTCCAGGCAATTGCAAATGCCTTGACATAACCTGACTTAAACAGGCTGGCTTCCTTGGGTAGTGTCTGAACATGCACTGCCAGACTGCCAGGCTTAACTCACTGCACAATGAGATCAGACTGATTGTGCCGGGACTCTGCACAAGAATGTTTCTGAATCCATTTTGCAAAGTTTTCAAATCAGGCTACAAACCAGATCTTCCTCCTTCCTTGGCACTCACTGCTCCAGTGTACTTACAAAAAACTCAAAGCCAGCTGTATTATTTAGTTTGCTATATTAACAGTACAACCTCATTTTACCTTCTGTTAAAGATTTTTCTCCCTATTCCTCAGTCATCTCAGTAGCTTTTTCCTCCAACCTCAACACAGGTAATTACACATTGCATTTTTTCAAAGGTTCAAGTTTAAAAACATATATTCTAAACCATTAAACTTCAGTATCTAAGTTACCCCTCTAGAATCATTGTCCAAGATTTCAAAAGTATGTGTATGTCTGCAAATACCAACACAGGCTTTTACACATTTTGGCAGAAGTTGATGGCACTAGCGTTTAGGTATTTGGGCTTTCAAGACAAAACAATCCCCTAAATAGCATCTTTTGAACACCTGTGACACAAACCATTTCATCCATTTCAGACATACATTTCTTTCAAGTGATCAGAAAGGTCTGTTGAATAAACTTGTGACAGAAAGTCAGGAGGCTTTTGGCAATTTCCCTGTCGGAAGGACAAGGGCAAGCACCAGCCTGCTTGCTTTTGACTTTTGTTTGACCTTCACCACACAACGTTAGTTCTTATCTACTGGTTTAAAACCTGACATGTTAAAGTTGTGTTCACAAGAAAGCCTGTTTGAATCTCTGTGTTCCTTATTGCTGACATACCACAATCTTGAACTGCCTTAAAAGTTTAATTCTGATTGTTGGTTCAGTCTTGGCAGTTTCAAGAACTTATCTTCTACAGATATGCCTAAGAGTTACTGAGAGATTCAGCTGGTGAGGACCTTTGTTCCTAGTGCCTTTACAGGACAAATATCAGCTTTATTTTCAAAATCAGGGAGCTCAAAAGCTGTCTTTATTGGAGAGACAGAACGGGAGGCACAGGAATTGAAATTCCAGCAAGTACTAGAGCTTATCAAATGAGACACATTTTGGCACACACACAACAGAGAGAAGTAACACACCCAGAAATTAGTACCTTTTTTTCTTGAAAAATTTGTGTTTTGGGGGCAGAGGGGTTTAGGAAAAAATAACCAAAATTTGAGGGGAGCATTTCAATCCATTTTTTTTTTCTTGTCTACTCAGTATTTTTGTTCTACCAGCTTAAAAAGCTCATGTTCCTGTACCTGGCTGAAGACAGAAAGATTTCTTGCCTATCTTGGCACAGACAGAAAGTTTCAGATTAAGAGCAGGCACACTGGGACAGACCTAGGACTCATCTGTCCATTAATTTCTCTGTGATGATCCCACATAGACATCTGTAGGAAAAGGAACACACATAGAAGGATTTTCCTGCTCTATTCACACCGAGGTCTTGGCACCCAGCAATATCAGGACTGTCTAGAGTGGAGATTATAACTTGTTCTTGCCAGCACTATCCTTCAAGGTTACATTTAATCTCTTTAGGAGCTCATTTTTACATCTGGCCTTCACAACAGTGAGTTTCACAATTTAAATTTTGTGCCTTATGGTAAAATGACTAGAATAATTGCAATTACTGTAATTTAATAGAAGGCATATATATATATACTGAACTCCAGGGATTTTGTTATGAAGGAGCAATCAAGAGAGTCTTCTAATATCTCTTCAAATCCAAATCACCTTCAGCAGCACCACACCAGACATAAGAGAAAAACAAAAGCATGAGCTTGAGGTGGTCCCTCTTTCAGCTGTGTAAGACAATCATTACATTGAACAAAAAGCAAGCTGGCAGTATTATATGGAGGAGAGAATCAAGGTGCATTTGCAGAAATGCTGCATGAACAGGGACAAAATATTTACACTGCCCTCTGAAAAGGGCTTGGGCTCTTTTACAAGGTTCAGCTAGAGACTGGGGCAGAATATCTTGGACATCTGTGCAGATGCTACCTAATCAAACATGGGAAAGAAAGCCAATTCCACTGAAGACAAGGATAGAGAGCTGAGAAGTGTTATCTTCTCTAATGCACATCGGGGTTTTTTTTATGCTGATGATTAAAGTTTTCTGATAATTGTTACACATGTGCACCTGTGTGCAGGTGGTTGTCAAGTGTTTTTTTGAGTGCTCACAGAACTCTCCCTGCATGTTTCTGTAACAAGCACACACCTGCTGTCAGATCCCAAAATCTAACCCTATATGCTGCACTTTCAACTTAAATTCCCTATTCTAAAAATTCATAAGAAAAAATGCTAGATGCTTTTAAGAGGGAATTAATGCAACAACCAGAAGCTTAAAGACAGCTTAAGAGGAAACAAGGAAAAGTTAGCTCATAGCAGTACCAGACCTCTTTCTCAGTTTCACCTTTCCTTGTAAGTCACAACTCATCCGATTAAAAGGTTCTTGTCAGAATCATTTAATCCATAATATTCTGACCTTGATATTACTCATCCATGCATAACAGAGATCAGAAGGATAACTGCTTTCTCACCTAAGCAGCATAAGTGTGCTTATTACACCTGCAAAAAAAGGCTAAAGAATTGCTACAGCAAATTGTGCCAAATATAAATTGAAATCTTAATTGTTTATCTTCAGTGGTGTAGGAACTCTCCTGAAAAAATGAAAGGGAAGAAAATAATCTTTAACATGTTTGTTGGTTCTCAGTTTCTTACACAATGTTGCCCCTAAACCAAGAATTTATGTAGGATATCACAGAATCTTGGAATTGGGTTGGAAGGGACCATAAAGTTCATCTTGCTCCAACCCCCTGCTATGGGCAGGGACACCTTCCAGTAGACCAGGTTGCTCCAAATCTCATCCAACCCGGCCTTGAACACTTGTCCAGTTCCCTCTGGATGGTATCTGTCCTTCAGCTGTGTCATCCACACCACTCAGCTTGGTGTCATCTGCAAATGTGCTGAGGGTGCACTGGACCCCTCTGTCTGTGTCATTAATGAAGATAAATAACAAAATTGAAAGCTTCACTAACAAATGCTCAGATATTAAAGTTCTTTTCCATTAAAATTCACAGGGTTGCCATCACTGTTTAAAGATAATGGCCTCAACATCAGATAGCAAAACAAAAGATTTAATTACAGAAAATGTCTTATAATTTGAATATGAAAAAATAGAGGATTAGATAATGCATTTAGCTTTCACAGGTGAAGATTCCCATAAATCATCTGTGAACTTGCCTCAAATGACTCCTCCCTACTAAAACTGAGGAGTTGCAAGAGCAATCTACATTTGAGATGGCATCTTGCTCAGAGGAGATAGCAAGAAAACAGGGAGAAATTGAAAAATTAATGCTTAAAACAACAGCCTTTTGACCAAAGAATAAGGGCAGTAGACCAAAATTGATGGACAGGGCTCCCTAATGTGGGACTGCCCTGTATTCTGTATGAGGGCCAGCTCCCTGGATCCATTTCATACCTGTAGCAACATCTGTATTTCTCCACTTTGATGGAAAAAATCATCCTCCTTTCTTATCCCCTCTGAGAAAACAGTTTCCAAGATTTCTACTTGTATGAAAACATGTCCTAGGGAGGGCTTGCCATGACAGAGTGTATTTTTCAGAAGCTGAGGCGACACAGCCAGTCCTCAGCTCCCAAAGGCAGCAGACCCCTGTCTGTTTCTTGGCTCACATTGCTACAGAGAGGGATGTTGCCTTCACTTCCCTAATTCCTTCTCTTAACATACACCCAGGAGTGCCAAGGACCACTAGGTTTATTATCTACAGCTTATAAAACAGAAAGAGAGAGAAATTAATAATATTAAGTTTAAGGCCAACAAGGGTAATGGTCCTTAATGAGGCTTAAAGACTTTGGGCAGCTGCAAGTACAGGGCAGAAGTACTTCAGAAATCTTAGCTGTGCACTTATTCTCTGGGCAGAACAGGTGGTAGAACACAAAGAAGAGGAGATACCTGTGCAGCAAGTGCCACAGCATGAGCTGGGTTGAAGCAGGACACCAGCACCTACAGCTCCCTACAGACCAGACTGATAAAACACCAGTTTTCCTGTAGGCATCAGGGGAAAGACAGAAGCATGGCCACGACTTTAATAAAGCACCAGGAAAGCACTCATTGTCCTCATGGGCTTCTCATGCAAAGACAGCACTCGTGTCCCCAGAGACCATATCTGCCAAGATATCCTATGTGGGGAATTATGTGGATTACTCTAGTGGTGAATCTGGGCCTCTGACTACAGTATTTGTGGGGTTAGGTTGTTTTCAAAGCTGCAGACTTCTTATGCTGAAGCAATTTTTAAGTACTCTAACGCAAAGTGTAATCACATATTGATTTTTCCATTAAAACTACAAAAGTCTTAAATACCTTGGGGGTGCTGGCCTCAATTAGTCCCTATTCTTCGATTCTATTTCTCTTGGTGCTGTTTTGTCATCCCCCAGTGTGGGAGGAAAGGAAGACTGTCTACTTATGCCAAAAGCACAATCTTCTATTACATGAGTCCAGTTAAAAGCAGGAGCAGATAAATTACTTTCTGTACAATAGGGAGGAAAATTATGCTGGGTTCTCCCTATGTTCCTTTTTAAATTGCTGTGTGGGAAACCTGAACATGCAGGTATCTGGATTTTGGAAACTTGCCTTGAGTCTATTTTACTGTGGCTGTGTTTGGTTGGTTTTTTTTTGTTTTTTTTTTTTAACTGACAGAAGTTCCCCCACTCTTCAGGGGAAATTATTTGTACACAATTGCCCTGAGAAGCCATCGTGCCTCCATGCAGCCTTTCCATTGTCACCTGTTGAATAGCTGAGGTACAGTTTTGTGCTACCAGCATTCAACAGCATTGATTGGTTTTGCCTTTGAAATCACATTAATGCTTTTGCAGAGAAGAGGAAAGTAAATTTTACCAAACGCCAACAGGCAAATAATTTGCTTTTATCTCCTTTACATGAAGCAGGGCCTAAAAGAAAAAAACTTACTGGTTACAGAGGGTGGATGCCCCATCCAGCTGAGTGGCCAGGCCCTGTTCAGTTGGTCTAAGTGTTTCATGTTCCCTGCTCAGCCCTCGCTAACCCATTTCAGTGCACTGAGTCTCCTACTGGTCTTGTGTAATTCAAAGCCCTGTCCAAGCAAATATATGGAAGGGAACATCATATAAAACACAGAGATTAAAATCATATCCAGTCTACAGTGTATTTGTCTCCAGACACACCTCCAACGAAGTGCCTGAAGAAAGGCATCATGATGGAATTATTAAAGAAATGAACCAAGAGGAGTCAATGAAACTGAGTTTAAAGAACATGGACTGGAGCTGTTTTCTGGAATCTCATAAATTAGGTTATTCTTTCCATTTTTGTTCTATCCCTGACCTTTACCTTTTTCAGTAAGGAAAAAACCAACGAAATTCCAGCCTATGAAGAAGCATCTAATTTTCCTGTAACAGAAGTCCTACCATTGTCAAGCTACACTGTACCTGAGTCATAACTAGATGACAACCATGTATTTTTCACAACTACTTGAAGTACTCTGAAGTAATTTGCCTCCTGAAATTTGCCAAGTACCTTACAAAATACACTTCTTTAGTGATCTTTGGATAGGTTATTTCTACACACAATACCTTTATTCTAAGCAAAGCATTAATCTGCCAGCACTAGTACATGGGAAGAAAATGGTGCTCTATCCTAAGTTCCAAGAGATCTTCTTAAGTTCTGAGTCAAGGTTTCATCTAGATTTAGTTAATGGCTAGGTACAGTTGTTCATGGCGTTTACAAGGGCTTTGGTGTTGTTATAGAACAGCCTGGCATAGTTTTAACAACAGCCACCAAAAAAGTGGCAAGGCCTTGGTTAGGATACTGACTTTCTCCTGTCTAGCTTTTCCAGCCCTTCCCTTTCCTTTTTTTCTTTTTTTTTTTGTTTTAATTTAGAGACAGGGACCCTTTCCTTCCTTGGCACTCACCAGGATCTCAGTAAAGCCTCCAGCTACTCTTTCCTGTAAAGCAGACCAGACCCAAAGCTGTCTGTACCATACCACATCCCATGAAACCACCACAGCTACTGCCTGCAGGTTGACACTCAGTGTATTTGACATACTCTAGTGTTAGACCAAATAAAAAAAATAAAAAACCACCACTACCCTGCCTTTCTCAGACAGAGGCACTGCCATAGGTTATGATTAGCAATTCCCTTGCCTGCTTATTAAAGGAGCTGTAGCATAGTTGCTGTCCAGGCAAAATTCATCCTACATTGGATGGTCCCAAAGCAGAAAAGTTGCAGTTCTGTAGTGGTAGGAAAGGGAGAGCAGTGGGAATTACCTACCTCACTCATCACAGGGGAGCTGACACAGCCAGGCTGGTACCAGCAGGACCTTCAGTCAGGCAGCTCCAGCACCAGCTCTGGCTCCTGCTGATGGCTGCAGCTACAGCAGAGCTTTAATGCACCTCCATCCACACTTCCATAGCAGCCAGATTGCTTCAATACTTTCTCCAAACTCACCCTTTCTTTAGAGCTCTCTGGTACGGTGCAGGCCCCCCCAGTGGCACCTGGTGACCATTTAGGTGGTCACTGCCCTGCCCTTCATGGCCACAGAAGAAAGATAAGATCAAGTAGCCACAAAGACTAAATTGATCCCTGCCAGGGTGAATCAAGCATGAAGAAGTTTAAAATACTGTTAAAAGCTTGCATTTCATCAAAGAGCCATCAGCCAAGTGTTTTGATAAGCATTACAGCTATCCAGTTCCTGCAGTGTGTCACCCCATCCAGAGCCCATCCTGCAAGCATCAATACCACCTATGGCAAGCAGTCTTTCAGTTTCAACATTTACAATTAATTTTCATGAACATTCTGGAGTGCTACACAGTAACGTGACACTAAAAAAGCATCAGTTCCTCCCTGTGTCATCCTCTACTTAGCTCTTTCTCATCGTCAGGAGATTTATGATTTTAATCTCCATTTTATAGAACTTATCACTTTTAACAACCAGAAGAAAATGCTAAATTGTTTTTATTGCTGTTAGATGTACAAAGACATGATGCTATATACAGTCATTTACATTTCACATTAAAAGTGAAATACGTTGCGAATGTGCAAGTATTGGTTTTAATTTGACCCATTTGTTAAATGAAAAACAAAGAGGACTTCTAAATCACAATATTTAAATTTGGCGATTTGTAAACAATTTATATGTTCATTTCTTCTGGGTTAAATCTGCCCTAAAGCATCACTCTTATGAAATCTCCAAATTAAATTGCTTTCCATTGTTCTCAGAAATGGAAGCCGGAGTTTCTTCCTCCTCAGTTTATTAATTTATTCCCCAAGCCAAGTAAATTAGCAAGACTTGTATTAAGAGTCTTGCCACTGAAATAATTTTGGGGAATTCACTCAAATATCTACTGCCTCCAGAAAGCTGAGAGTACAGAGGAAGTGTCAGATACACTGGAGAGAAAATTCCCTTATGATAAAGGGCAAACCAGTTGCTTTCATTTATTCAGCACTTCTGCAAGCAGCACTACATCTGCCTATTCCATGCTAGGCCACCATCATGCAAGAAGAATAATTAAGATAGGGAAGAAAAGTCATGGCAAATTCCCTTCCCCTCTCAACCTAGCCAGGGCTTTAATGGAGCTGTGGTAATTTACAAGGGGAGGGAGATCCACAGACATTTCAGGATCCCCCAAGTAGCACTTAAAAAGCAGATCTCTTTTTCTGTTTTGTGCAACAAGTCTATTTAGCTACACTGCTGTGCCTCTACCCCAGAAATCCCCACTGTCAGTGGAGTGAGGGACAGAGAGCCCTTTTAATAAACCACATACAGGGTCTTTCCACACATTCTAAGAGGGGATGATTTCTTCCTTCATGGCAGCTTCATGTCCTGCTTCTTTTGCCCATGGCAAAAGCAGGACTAGATGAGGAAAAAGAGAATCCTCATGAAAAAAAAAATTAAAATGGGGGGAAAAAGGAATAAAAAAATCTAATATACTTAAAGTGGACAGACCCACAAATTTCAATTCTCTCTCTTGACATATCAATCAGAGCACTGAAAAGCAACACAGAAATACTGGATCTACCATGCATTCCTACTCTAGATTGTTCATTTATTATAGCCAATATCATAAGAAGCAACCCAACAAAACAGGAACTAGGAGTAGTGCAGCCAGGGCATGATTGAGGGTGCCTCTAAGAGCATCAACAAATGTGGATCACTGCACGGAACGATTCCAAGCTGGTGAAATGACAGTTTGATTCGTTTTTTGTCTGACAAATGTGGTGAGAGAGATCAGAATCAAACATAATTTTACGGTTACAGGCCTTCAAAGAAAACCAGAGGGAAAAAAATTAAAAGAGGTCAACTGCAATTTGCGAGACCAAATCAACTCTCCAGTGCTGCTTCTTTCGTGCACAGATGCAACACAGCCACAACTGCTGAGGCTGAATAAGAACTCTCCAAGGAGCATCCTGAATTAACAAGGAAATGCCTTTGGAGAGAGACGAGCTTCAGATCAAGACAGTCCTCCCTGCCATCAAAAGCCTTACTAAATATGCTCATATTTGTAATTTAGTGGGAAAACATGCAAGTAGAGCTACTTTATATCCAGGTAACTGTTGCCTGTTGCTACCCCAAAGGTCAAGCTGCAACAGCCTGTCTCCTATACTGCTGCATGTAAGCATTCAGTAAAATCAAACAGAAATAGCAGACAGTAAATTGATTTTTCCTTCTTCTCTCCCACCTGTTCTAATGACAAAAAGAAACAAAAACATACAGAGACATCAGGCTTCTTAAAATGTATCATCACAACCAAAAGTATTGCTTATGCTTCACCTTGTGCCAGTTTCAAACCATGTTCCCCCTTTGTGAGAATTTGGAGAGATAAAACTGAGGTTTCTGGGCTTCCTTCCCATGTAGAAAGGGGCTAGGGGAAGGAGGGGAGGCAGATAAAGACAAGGCTCTTACCCAGGAATAAAATGATCTGTCTCCTGGAGCCCTTGCCCTCGGAGCTCTCACTTTTCCTTAGGTACTGCTCCTGGTGCTTTCGTCTCCCCTTCACTGTCACAGTTCCTTCCTTGTGGACCATCAGGGCTTTCATCATGCTGTGGCACATGAAGGTGACAGATCCCAGCACTATGATGTACACAGCAAAGGCGCTGAAGATGCTGGCTTGAAAGAGAGACCACTTGGAGGAGAGGCTGGTACAGATGGTCATGTTGTGCTTCAGCTCAGGAAGGAAGTGCCTGGGAGTAGGTTTGACACAGGAGGTCGTTCTCTGGTAGCCCTCGATGATTTCCAGGGGGTATTCTGTGCCCATGGCAAAGAGCAGGGGCAGAGCCACTATGACAGATGTGCCCCAGACAAAGGCAATGAGCAGCTTCACCGTGCGGGGCCCAGAGACAGCCTTGAACTTGAAGGGGTGGCAGATGGCCACGTACCTCTCAAAGCTCAGCGTGGCCACGTGCAGCACGGTGGCGTAGCTGCAGGCTTCGAAGAGGAAGTAGTAGAGCTTGCAGGCAATGTTGCCATTGGGGGCAGAAAAGGGGCTCCAGATGGCACTGTAGAATTCCACGGGCATGCCCAGCAGGATGACCAGCAGGTCGGAGCAGGCCAGGCTCACCATGTGGTCAGTGACCTCCTTCTGCAGGTAGCCTTTCCTCTGCAGGATCCTGGTGACCTTGATGGTGATGCTGTTGCCCAAGAGGCCCGCAACAAAGATGCAGGCATAGACTAAGGCCAAAGTGATCTTGATCCACAGAGCCACCTCAAACTCCTGGACATGGCTGTGGTCAATGAGATGAGAACAGTCTGATGAGGATGTCTTTCCTGCCATGAGCAGTCCCGAGGGGAGGAGGGAGGTGCCCTCCTGCCCTCTCCAACTTTCAAATTCCCAGCGAACAGATCCTTCCTCACTTTGCCCCTCTCCCCAAGGCACACATGTCCGAGCAGTCAGGTATAACTAGTGTGTCTCAACCAGCCACACCTGTGGGGTTTGTTGGTTTGTGAGCAACAGCCTCTGAGTCAGTCAGTCGAACAGGAAAGTGTTTCAGCTCTTACCTATCTTTATGGCAAACACCTCTTGCTCTTTTTGGATTTTCCTCCTCCTTTCTCCACAGGGTGAAGCTTTTGTTGTCCAGCCCTTCACGGTGTGAACTGCTCTGCTTTCCACGCTTGCCTCTTCCCCTGCAAGCAAAGCAGCTTTGGTCCCGTCCCCAGCAGGAGGAAGTCAGAGTCTCTGCGTGATTAAACTACTCTGTTAACCATTAACCAAAATCTTGGCTACCCTTAGTCACTGGCAGCACAGCTGGTTTCGAGAGGGAAAAAAAAAAAGAAAAAGTGAGTCCCTCACGTCTGAAATTCACTTCCTGTCACAGAAAGAGGTATTTCTCAGAAAGGTGCTAAGGTTTGGTCAGGTCAGGATAAACGTGTGAACAGTGCTGAAGAGAAAGTATCTCCTCATTAGCTGTAACATTCACTGGGCTTCAGACTTCACTGCCATAGTTGCTAATGCCCACATGCTTCACTACTTTGCATTTCCTTTAATGAAGATTTCAGCATCTGCAGTGCTGGTTATGGAGCCTGTGCAGCCACAGACTGATTTACATCAACAGGAGGTTCTGGTTTTCAGCTGCTGCTGCTGAACTGGTAGCTTCTTAAAATAACTGGTTAGACTCTAAAGAGGCTTCTCAGAAGTTATAAAATAAGATGAATTCTAGATTTAGACACATGGATTTTTTTCCCTTCAAATTTCCATCTTCTCGTGTTAGATAACAGAAATAACGAAATCAGAAATCCCAGTCATGCCCATGCTTTCAAATAATCCAGAGTAGCAGGGATGCAAATGTACTTCCCCCTCCTGTGTCTCACCCTGGGGGGAATGAATTTAATGCGGTCTTTAGTTTTAGTTTCAAGCCAGAGCACTGAAGGCTCCCCAGGTAACCCCTGGAAACATTTAATTAGAGGGTGTGTATATGGATTAGGAAACCTTTAAATTACAATGCAAAACGGCAGTACAGCTTTTGCAGCTGTAACAGAGAGAGGCCCAGTACAGTGATCTGCTCCAATACCAAATCTAAGAACAGTGGGTTCACAGAGTGTTTTTTATTAACTAGACAAGCTCATGTGACACTTGCTCGTGATAAAAGAGAAACATTAGGAAGTTGTTATTAAGTAGTCTCCTCACATTCAGTGGTTATCACTGTACCTCATCAGCCCAAGTATATAAAGAACAAAAGATGCCCAAAACAGGATAATCAGCACCCGTTTCTGTGCATTATTTATGCATTTATGTTTCAAAAAAATCACCTCAAACCTTGCAGAACTTCAAGCTGTGTAGTCCCAGTCATCTTTCCTTATGTTTGATAATTCACATTTGTTCTGCTCAGACAAGCTTTCTATTATTACCCCATTTCTTTCACTTAATTTTACTTTATAAAAGTGTGAACAAAGATTACATATGCATGACTGAATTGTGGAAATGAAGCTAATTAAAATTTGCTGCTTACCATCAAAAGGGAAAAGGGAGAGAGAGAGAGCAAGAGAGAAGGCCCAACAGGATTAGATCTCCCCCTTTTTCCACACCAATTATAAAATGCAGAACACAATTTTACGTTTTCAATATTATCTTTAGAACATACACAAAGTTTATTAAGTTTCTAATAAAGAGCTGGTGCCACAAAGAGGGTAGGAAGAAAAGAGACAATTGTGGATAATCACAGATTGAGACCATTAAAAATAAAAAAATCTTACATAAGATTTGGACTAGATAAACCAGAAGTGAGTATTCCAGAGTAAAATGCCTGTCATGGATGATTATAGAAAAATATATCTCCCTGGAGAGAGATGTTTCTCCACAACTAAATGTGCTTAATACCTCTTTGTGGCACAGAGGTTGAGAGTTCATGGTCTTTACCCCAGTGGATATGATACCAGTTTATAAAATTATGATTTCTGTGTAATAGTCCCACTTTAGGCATTTTGCCAAGTTTTCCTTGATATCTTGTACCAGTGAATACCATGGGTTAATTTTTGTGTTGTTGCCTCTCCCTGAGCAGTTTTGAAAGCGTGGCCTGTGTGGTTGCACCTGGGAGAATGCTCCAGGGAGTTCCTCCTCACCCAATTTGTTGCAATTGCACACAGTGAGTTCAGCTGCCGGCACCGAGGAGGAGGCAAGTGCATTAAGAGTAGAAATTTCTGTATTTGTTTCTAAAATCAGCACACATGGATGCTGCACACTGCCAATCACGTGTCAGCCCCTCGGTAAGAAAACAGAGCCTCCTGAGGATGCAGATTCCATGGGCACAGGGTGCAGCTGGCTCTGTGTGCCACTCTCGCAGCAGTCCCTGCTCGCCCAAGTGCTTGTGGTGATACAGCTGTTGGTAAGAGATGACAAGAGGGAGCCAGAGAAACACTGAGCTGGAGCACAGATTGTCGTCGCTGTAGTGTGTAAAGTGACTTTTCACCTTCAGAGATAACACAGCTGCTGTGATCACTGGCACCAGTTTGTTACCCAACAGAGTGCACAAGGTTTCCGGGAGGGCAGTTTGCTTTCTTGCCTGGTCCTTGGGTAACACCCTGGTGAAAGGCCTTTTGGGGCAGAAGAAAGCAGAGCTTTATCGTGCATCTACTACGTGAAGCTCATTCTCTGCACGCTGTAAAGCTCACCCACCACCTTGCACCGCGCCATGCCCGCGGGCCAGGCTGAGCCCAGGCCAGGAGGGGCTGCAAGGCTCTCAGTCCTTGGCCAGCTGCTCATTAAAAGCCAGGTCTCCCAAACTCCTGGTGAGGCTGGGCCCCCAAAACTGGCAGGTAGCACAAGCTGTAGCTGGAATGAATCTTGGAAAAACAAACTCATTTGACAGCTGTCGTTGCATTTGGGTAAATGGGTTGTAGATTAACCTTTGGTGGCGTGCGGGGGCATCGCTGATCCTGCATTCCCAGGGCCCTTCCCTCATTCCCCTGCCACATTTGGGCTGGCTCGGGGTGCCCAATCTGCAGAATGACCCGTGGTTATTTCTCAGTTACCATACAGCACAGTGCCAGGCTGCTCTGATTGGCAGACAGGCATTGCCACACTTCTGTTATCTCTGCAGAATTATTTCCCGATAGCTGTGTTGTGAATATGCAAATCCACCTTAATTGGCTACGCTAATCACACTGCTCTGACTGGTTTCTGTTCTCAAACTGTTCAAGCTACTTGACAGGAACAAAGAAAATATCTCGGTTTCTTGCTTCCCTTAGCTTAAAAACTCTAAAACCTAAATGAAAAAGGAGAGCTATCTCAAAAGCAAAGAAAATGAGGCTGTGAAAAGGATTAACTTTTTTTCAGATAAAAACACATTGACTGCTTTTTCTTGCCAGTCTTTACTGTTCCCCATCTCAACAAACCTCTTGTCCCTAGAATAGCTGTGATACCTTTGTCTTGCCAGTATTTGTTTAGAGAAAGCGAATCCTGGGCTTGTTCAATTCTCTTTGAAACACAAAATAAACAAAATGAGATTGCTGTTCTGCAGAGGCAGCTACTCTGATCTGCACAGGCAGAGGGGAAAGTGCTGTGGGAATAAAAGGAAGAAGCAATACAGTCAAAAGTGAAATGTCCAAATGATTTCAAATGTTTTAAGAAATCAATTTGTGTAAGACAGCTCATGTCGGCTTTTAAATTTATTTTTCATTAAAAATTTAAATAATTAAAGACTGTTCTCAGATAACTTAAGGCTTCTTTCTGTTTCGTGGAATCTAACAAGCCTCTTTACCATTAAAATCCCTTTGTATTCTTCTGGTGAGCTATTCTTGAATTTTTCTTCTTTGGAAGCTTATGATGATCATTAATAATATAAATAAATACGAGTCATTTGTAAAATTTATTTCTTATTAATTTCCCCGAGAATTTGGGGTTGGGCAAAAGAGTTGAACAAGCATAGTGCTATTAACTGCTTGGCTCCTTTTCTTCTGGCAACATGAGAGGCTGGGTCATGCAGTCTGGGCAGTGGATCTGCTGTGTAATCTGAACATTCATAATAAATTCTAATGGAATTAGGTTACCTCTACAAAGGTGGCATGTGGAATGCTGCCATCTTTTATTCAGCAATGTGCACTGTTAGCTGCTGTAATGCCATCCTCTTGGAATATCATATTGTGAGTGTTTGCTTATTTGGGGTACAAAGGGATTTTGAATGTGCTTCCAGGATACACAGTGAAAAAGATCTCTGCTCCAAATCATTCCCTCTAAATAAATAGATAAAAGCACTTCCCTGCTCCCAGTGTATTTTACAAATTGGGAAGAAACATGAGAAGAAACTGGGGACAGTGAGACTAAATGGTTTACCCAAGATACAGAAAATCTGTGCAACACCTGAGCCTCCTCACCCACAGGCTGGATTCCTGCTAAATTCCTCACACAACCTGCAACATCCAGACTGCTGAGCAAGAAATGCGCTTACACAGGTCTTCACTGGTTGCTCTGGTGCTTTTAACTGGTGTTAATTCATAATAATTAAAACCCAAGTACAGCACCAAACACATAATTATTGTATACAGTTGTATCTGGAATTGTTGAACAATGCACCACCTGCTGTCTGATCTCTCTGGTAAATTAAAGACATTAAAGCTGTTCAAAGCCTTCACTCAATTACAGTGTTGTCTGAAGTAAACCAAACGCTCCAGGAGGTCTGTGCTTTGCTGTGATTAGGTGGGAGTGCACTTTGCCTGCCAAGGAAGGGAAAGGGTTACTTTTCCACTCTTGGAGTAAGGAAAGAGATGCATTTCTCTGTCCCTTGACCCTGCAGTGGGTGTTAGCAGGCCAAGAAGAGGCCACTAGCTGTGGCCCCAACTGGAGAGCAGATGATTAAATAGGTTGGGAAATAAACGCAAGTAGAACAACTCTCCTGAAATGAGATGGTCCTTTTTGAATCCTTTGGGAATGAGGTGCCAAAGGAAATGAGTTTATTTATATCCCAGTCCTGACAAATGAACTGTAACTTAAAACCAAAATGAACACATACACTAAGCCCAGGTCTCAATAATCACAAATTCACTGTATTGAACGCATATCCCAAAATATGCATCAGACTCCTTTCTGTTTGAAGCACAGTGGCACCAAAGCACAACATCTGGTTCAGCAAATCACCACTGTGAGCCTTGGGGCACACTCCCCAGCACACCAAATCAAACCTCATTTTCCTCTGTGCAACTTCTAAATTGCCACCTTGTCCAAATAGATGTTAATGGCTGCAAAACACAATTCAAAGCTCCTATTTAAAAGCATACTCAGTTCCTTATGCTGTATTTTAAAGCTCTCTAGCCAAACTCTTCTGTGCAATGTACTTTTCCAGCTCATCTTTTAACAGAGGTTCACACTTTTGGTTGCTGTTAAGCTACTGCCCTAGAAAAAACTTGAGATTTCAGTCTCTGAATGTAGCTAATTGCTTAAAGTGCCAAGATAGAGAGAACTTCTGTAAAAATGCATCTCACATCCTGAATTCTTCATAATTTTTGTTAAAAATCTGCAAGGTCGATAATCTATGGAAATGGTTGCCACATGCCAAAACATTGCAGTTCAGAGCTCATGCTCTTTTTCTTTTTTTTTTTTTTTTTTCCTAGCAAAACCACTGGGAATCTTCTTTAAAAACATTGATGGTTTAATCCTGGTCTCCTGGAAAATCTCTTAATGGAAATATTAAGCTTTATTATTGGAAGGAGAAGCAAAAATCATCTCCTTGATTTCTTCTCATGCTTGCCATTTTATCACTATCAGGACTTGCTCTCACATGCCCAGCTGAGCTTACAGAATAATTTTGCCTCTCCAAAACTCAGCTGATGGGGTTTAGCCTGAAGCAAGCCAGTGACAGCTTTTTGACCTGCTTCTGAGGAGTCCTAGCAGCATGTCAGCACAGCAAGGGCACTTCTGTCACCCTGCTCTTTCTCATTCACAATACATACGTGATGCCAAGATTCAAAATATCCAACTTCTCCCTTTAAGGATCTTGTATTTTACCATTATATACTTAATTCCCTTGCAGAAACATCAACAAATTAAATTTTAAATAGCTTGTAACAAAAAAGGCAGAGTGTTTCACCTGTTGCTGCAATCAGGGCTACAAGAGGTAGCAACAATCACCTCTGGATACAGCAGGACAATTAATATAGAGTAATTTATGCATATAGAAGATGCCACTTCTGGGTTTCTAAGTAAAACACATAAATTGTGCCAGAGATGAAATCTGGCCAGAATGCAGGGCTTCAGTTCTTGTTCTAGAGAAAACAGGTGAATTTGGCTCCAGGATATTCTATCACCACCAGCTGGGTGTTGACTCATGGAGGATTTCATTTTTTCTTCACTGCATTTTAGCTGTCATTGAAATGCAGAGGCAAATATTAACAGTGTAATGGGACTATTTGGCAATTTACTACTATACTGATAAATGTAAGTCAAGCAAGGAAAATATAAAACAAACAAAAGTGAAAGTGAGCTGAGTTAAATTTAGAGCACACACATTTACTTCAGAGTTAGGGTTTCTATTGCTTGCTGCTTATTTCTGATGGCCCTGCACAGTGTGTTTGTAGAGGGCTTCCTCATTTGCTTTGGGCATACACTTATGCTCACATTATATGTGTAACTTCCTTTCTTTCTGAAATGCTTCTATTAAACAGTGACATGGGAAGTGGCTGGTCACTGCCCTACAGATCTAAATCCTGAAAGCAAACAGGGGAAATAGGGAATGGGATCCCAAACTGTTTATTTCACCTGTATTTATGTGGTACTGCATTCTGTGCAAGTGGTTGTTTAAGCACAACAGGACCAGCTACAAGTACATACCTGTGATCAATAAATTGTTATGACTTCACATATCAGGTAAGTAGAGCTCTTCTGCTTTGGAAAAATACAAAAATTCCATTGTCTGTAGCAAACCAACTGCTTTTATATCACTTTTGAAGGAACAATTATATAAAGTTAATGTAAAAATATTTTAGTTATGCCTTTTTTCTCTTTGCTCTCTGAATCTCTAATTCTCTCCCCCTCATTCCCACCCGTCTTGACAATAGTTTCTATCCCTGTTCCATGGCATACTGTTCCCACTAAGAAACATGTGCTTTAAACAGCTGGAAATGCCAACCTGCTGCCACAAGGCCTGTTTTGACATCTGACCACCTGACTGTCACCCCAGGACTGCCTGTTGGCAGTGAACATCTTCCTCAGTGGAAGCAAGACCTGATTGATGGCATCCTAAAGGTGATGTGTAAAATATTCCTGCTGCCCTGGGAGCACCTCTTTTCTCTGTTGACAAAAAGGGCTCCCAGCACAAATACAGCATGCAGACAGCATGTAAAAATCTTTGTGTGTGTATCTACTCATATATCCCACAGGTTTTGTGAATGTTGCTTTGATTGCCCAACTGTTGGGTGGTTTTTTTTTTTTATTGTAGCACCCAGTCTTAACTTTTCTTTGATTTTAGAGCTATCAGGAAGAATCAGCACATGCAGAAACCAGCTAGCAATACAGACTGCTCAGAGTCATTAGTTCTACAGGACTTCCATTCAGATGAATAAAAGACTTGGGTCTAGGTCAAAGGAAATAACACTTCCAGAATGGACTTGCCTGCTTTGCTTCTAAATAAACATTTGATAAGGAATAGAAATTATCTGGAGCCACTATGCTAGAAAGATTGTGTCTCCAGATACTACCCAGAATGAAGGAACTGGAATTTTTAAAAATACAGACTTGTGTACTTCCTACAGGATGGAAAGGCTCTTGAGGGAAAAGAAAACCTGGAACAGCAAAACATCAACCAAAACATTAAAGAGGTGATAACTCAGGATGATCTCCTAGAAAAAGCTTTGTATGTGTTTGTAAGCTTTAGAGTTGGTCTTGGGTTTTGTCTGCATGTGAGCTAAGTTTAAAAATGCATTGGCAAACTCTGTCTTGCTCTGACTTGCACAGAGCTCTGCAGGTGAAGACTGACCTGGGGACTCTGCAGCTCCACTGAAGCTCTGGAGGTTGTGCAGGACTTAAAAGAGACCCCACTCCAGTTTTCAGCATCCATCTCCAAAATAAATTCTTGGTAGAAGATCACGACTCAAGAATATGCTTAGAGAGACAGAACCAAAGTGCACTTCACACAGGAAACCTGACGTGGGTAGCATGGTGCAGTTTAATGAACATCCTGCGCTCTTACACAAGGTATATGGACACAGTTTCTAAAAGGAAAGGAAATAAGAAGTGAGAAAATCAAGAGAGAGGCTTGAGGCTGATGGAGTGCCAGAGGATAATCGTTCTCTTCCAGTTAGGCCATGCTCAGCAGACTTGCAGTGAGAGAATCCTCCATGCTGAGGTTTCTCTCTCCTTGTTTGGCCCTGAAATGGCAAAGTCTCCTACTACCAACACTGAGGTCAAGCCTGACTGCAGGGGTTGTAGAAGCCCCAGAGTGGAGACTGCTGCTCTGGAAGTTATGTAGTGCTGCCATAAAAATAAATGTCAGTATTAAATCTGAGTACTTTATGTCTTTAACTCCACTATGTGGTGAATCCAGTGAGAGGGAGCTGAGGAAGCACTAAATATGGTCAAAACAGCCATTTCGTTTTATTAAGTGAAAATACAAGCTCTTTTATTTGCTCACTTTCTTACTGACAGAGCTAATTTGCCTCCCACACTGAAGCATTTTGGAGCACGCCTGTACCCTCTCTGTGACTGTGCCATGTAAAGCACCATTGTTTCATTCCCACTTTGATTGCAGCATCCCTCGTGGAGACTGCTGTTTCCAAGGCATTGCATCTCTTACTTGTAAGCTGTGAGAAATGACAGATCCAGCTTCTCAAACTGAGGGGAGTCACATCCTTCCCAGGGACCTCGGGATGTGTCCCTGAGAAATGCTCCTCTTCATAATGTTTGAAACATAGAAAGCACCTCCCATACACAAAGAGATTTCCCTCTCTCCCTGAGCAGGTGGCTGTAAAGCTCTTCCCCCTTTTATCCAGATGGATAATTCCTGACTATTCTAACCTTCTAAAATGTTTTCAAGTATTCTAACCCTTGGGAAGCGAGTTAATATGGATTTCTACAAGTATGCAGGCTCTAGCAAGTTTTTGCTCTTTTTTTCAGTCATAAGCTTTTTGAGACCATTTACATCTCTACTATGTTACAAATTGCTTAATAATTGTTTTTGACAGGTTAAACTGCTAGTGAGCATAAAAGAAAATAATCCCAAGATAGTGAGCTGAACAGTTCAGTGGTTCTCTAACACATTGCACTACTGGAAAGCCTTATGGAGCACACAAGATGGGAATCCAACAGACCAGGCTTAGATATAACACAGGTTAAAAATGAAAATTTTTCCCTAACCTTATAGCACCCATAGGAAACCAAAACTCTTGTGCAGAATTTTAAATTTACAACATTAATAGAATAACGGCATTAGAATGCCATGATTTTTGTTACTAGTCCATAGAAACAGTTTAATTCCTTTTTATCTCCTATGAGATCCTTCCCATAAGGATTTCTCTAAATTATACCTCCTGTCCTTCAGTGTTGTGGATTAATAATGCTTCACTAATGAGGATTAAATAGCTCAAGAACTCTGTGATGTGTGCAAACAGCAACACTGTAAGGCGAGATTTGTATTCAGAACCAAGAACTTTGTTCAATTTTCAAAAAAAACTGGAATTATGGTGCAGAACTTCTTTAGGCAAAATTTAACTGCCTTCAATAAAAGCTGTGCTTTTTCACTCGTAGGTTCATTGCATTTAAGATCAGAAGGGAACAGGCTGATCAGATCCCATGACAATCCTCCAGTCTCCCCCAGTGAGTACATTAGCTTCTGTTTGGCTAAGATATCTGTATCCTTCTTAACCCAGAGACCTCGAGAGATGGAGGCATCATCATTTCTTTTTGTAGTTCCTTAAAATATGAATACAGTTTCGTATTTGCACTTGTTTGATTTCTGCTTCCAGACTCTAGTTCTTGTTGTGACTCTAATTTAACTTACACAGCCCTTGAAAAAACTCTTACAGTCTATTTCAGTCACCTGGGTATTGTCACCAATGTGTAGTCCTCCTGGTTATTTCTTCCTTATATCAAGATATCTGGTCCCCTAGTCATATTTGGTTGTTTTCCACATGGAATCCAGCTTTTTTACATCTTTGAACCCAGGGTTTCCCATGGAAAAGCTTTACTGCCTTTAGCCTCACCAGGCTGGTACACCTGGGAGATGCCTTCCCAGTCCTGTCAGCTGTTTTCTCAGCTAGAGCTCCGTTCCTCCTCCTCCTCCTTCCTGCTACAGTATCACTTTGACAAATTGCATGGAATTTTAATTAATCTCCTAAAACATCTTTCAAGTTGCTGTTTTCCAGGGAATTCTCCCTTCTGCAGAAGCATCCCCTTACAGCTTGTCTGTTGGCTGCAGTTTGTGCACAGGCTCAGATTATTGAATAAACTACAGAGCAAACTGGGATATCCCGCCCTTGTGCTGACCACTTCCCCAGGCTTTAATCCATGGATCATTGATGAAATGTTCAGTAATTTCAGATGCTGTTTGAACTGTTTGAACCACATCCAAGTTTTTCTGATTCCCAGAGGGAATGCCTGGCTCCAGCCCTTGATTAGCCTGAGCTGATCAGTCGATCTGTTACATTTTGTTTAATGTCCCCCCAACCAACCTCCCCAGAGCACTTTAAGAGTTCTGTAATAATTGCCAATGATATCTCATTTTTGAGATCTGATAGCTCATTTTTAATGTATGCTTCACTGGAGCTGTAGAATGCAAAATTTTTCATCAGAATATAAGAAAAATATTATCAGTATCTACACAACAGCCATTATCAATACATTTATAATCTCATTCAAAATCAGGTTTGCTGCATAAGCTATACTTTTCAGAAAAACTGTCCTGATTTACATTTATTATATTTCTGCCCTTTGAATCTCTATCATTTAAATCCCTTATTAACTTTTCCATTATTTTGCCCATGTAAGGCTAAGAGTATAGTTTCTTACCCACGACAAGTTTTTTAAGTCTTTGGAAAATATTATTACATTAGCTATTTTACCCCACATTTCATGATTTTAAAAAAGCATCACAAGGCCAGATATTCCCTTTTAAAAATCCTCTTTTCAGTTTTGTAGAGTGCAAGACATCTGAGTCTGCTGCTTTAAACTTGTTTAAGTCTTCCTGCTGTGATACCCACCAAGAAACTTCATTGAACATTTCTGAATCACTACAGACAATTTTGCTCTCTTCACCTGGAAACAGCCTAACACTTGAGCAGGGTCTGAAGGGATTAGGCTGTGATTTGACTGCAATAATCCATGGCATCACATGGCTGTATTTAATTTCAAAGTTCTGCTTTTCTCTGTCTGCATAAATGGCTGGATACTACAATCCTACTGCAATCAACTGCAATAGTTCTTCAACACGTTTGGGTCTAACCCCAGCTGAATTATGAATGAAAAAAGCTGTTGAAATGAGCTTTCCAGCTCCCCCACATCTCTTACTATTCCTGACCTAACAGTAGGGAGCCAGTGTGTGGAAAAGATGAATCACTTCCATTTGCAATTTTAGCAAACTGGTGTATTAGCTGTGCTGAAGGCTTTTTGGTGCTTGGGCAGGTGTGAATCTGTTTCACTGGGTTTTGGTAGGAATGCAAACAGAGAAATGCAGGCTGCAGATGCCCAATTTCTACTTTCTGTTACTGAACTCCTCCTACTTTGACATGTATGAATAAACATATATTGAGGTACAAGTGGGTAACCTGGTGCCCAAGGACTGCAGTAACTCTGTGTGGAAGGATTCCTCTCTGTACTCTGTTGTTCTGGCTTAGGCTGCTTATAAGGATAGTTGTTTGCTTTTGCAGCAATAAAGGATTCATACTTCCAGGTTCTGCTGAAATAAGCCTGCAGTCTTTCTGCTGCGATTTCAGAGCACTTCATCAGAAGCACAGACTTAGCAACACACATTATAAATGTGTTATCAGTTTTACCTTATCAGAACAGCTAACATAAGAACACTGCTAGGAAAAATCTGGCTGGTGTTAGTGGTACACAGGCTGTGTTTTCAGCACCATTTCTGATCCTGAAGTAGTCTGTAATACCCAAAAGAATGTCGTGTAAGTATCTCATTTATGATAAAGAAGTGTCAGTATAAAGCTCTGAAGCAAAAATGGCAAAGCTGGATTTCATGTCTGACAGTAGATTTCCAAACAATACACTTTGTACTGTGGTCATGTTTCAGTGCTGAGCTGTACAATTTATCCTACAGATGTCATTGCACGCTCTCAGATTACTGTGAACTTCAGACATTGACACAAACATTTTATTAAGTTGTTCTAAAGCATTGCTGCCGTGATGAAGGTCTGGAAATGGAATGGATTTGACTTGAATGTTTGAGTAAGATATTCCACAATGACCTCAAAAGTAAAAATACTGTGAAAAAAAACTTTCAAACCCCAGCCCTTAAGGGGAAATGAAAGTTGTTGTCGTGAGGAGAGTTTAGACTCAAAGCTAGGCATGTAAGAACTGAAATTCCTTGCCACTCTGGGACAAACAGCAAACTGTGTGACACAAGGGCATGCCCTCAGGCAGCTCCCTGCCAGCAGTGCTGCCCTGGAACTCCTGCCCTGTCACCAAATGTCAGAGGGAGGCAAGAACCAGAGGCAATCACCTGAGGCATTCACCTGCTCCTTGGACTGCAGTTTCCTGCAGCAAGACACAGACTGAAAGCTGCTCTTGTGCAAGGTTCCCCACAAAGCCACCTAGGGGAGGAGGAGTGTTGGAGTAATCCTGCTGCATGAACCTCTTGCTCTTAAGGCAGCTCCACACCCTCACAGCTTCCTTTAACTGCTGTGAAAGTCGATTCCACCCTTGTCAGCACCAGCAACCTTTGAGATCCACCCTGTTCCCCAGGCTCCAGTCCCACCTTGGGCTCTCCTGCCCCACAGTCAGGACTGGGGTGCTTTATTTACATGGGATTAAACCAAAATCACTGCACCCTCTCCCTGGTGCTGGTTAGCACAGGGCAGTAATAAGGATGTGTTTAACTGTGGCTTATACTGGGTTAGATCCTTAGAATAAGGCAGCTACCTAAGTGGTAACTGAGCCATAGCCTTGCAGTGGGCTGAAAAACTGGCAGAGCCATCACTAAACTCTTTCTTCCAGCTCCATGAGTGATCCTGGGTATTCCACAGCACTCGGCTCCTTCTGAGATTAAAGTAGAAGGAGGAAGGAAGAGCTGGCATTGTCCTCTAGGGACACTTGGCTTCTTATGTTAATGCTGACAATTTTAATTACCCTTATCTTTTTTATCCCTCTTTCCCACACTGCAGAAACTGCAGCCAGCTCTGTGGAGAAGCAGAAGAAGACTGGGAGCAGCAGACAGCTGCTTTTCCTGGAGGAGATGAAGAATATTATTTACTTATTCAACACCCATATGACCTTAAGTAAGAATATGCAGATTCAATTTAATAACCAGCTAGGAAAATACACACTCAGTGTGCTTGGAATTGGATCCACAGAGCCACAGAAGAGTTTAGCAAGTGGCTTCTTTCTCGTTTGTATGTGTGTGTATCAGTGGTCAGCCCCCTACACATTTGCTGAGACTACTGTTCATTTCAGATAGCTCTTGCCATTTCAGCTCCGGGAAAAAAATCTTGCTTTTTATACCTCTATGAAGTATTATTTAAAAGTCAAAGACTTCTGGTTACCTGGCAACCTATAAATGAAGTCTTTGGAAAAGGAACCTGATAGAAGGGACCTACTGAATATCAGTCATCTTTCTACATTGTAAATGAAGCTCTCTCACAAAAAAATGTCAAATATAAATGGGTCTTTCCACTCTGGGATTAGTTTAAAGTTAGAAGTATTAGCAAAATACAAAAAAATAAATATATTTATATGAACAAATAAAGATGGTAAGCCTTTTCCCTATCCTGACCTTTTCACTATCCCATCCTGGCCTGAAACTTCACCTGAGCTGCAAAAAAAGCTTCAACCCTCTTTGAAAGGCTGCAAGTGTTTAATTCATTAATTTAACCATAAGAACAGTCAGAGCAGTATGCCTGATAACTGTTTCAGCCAAGGCATTGCAGTTTTCTCCATTTCAGGCTTCAGCCCTGCTTGGAAAGGCTGCCCTCACCCATCCCATCAGGACCTCAGTGCTGGCACCTGTCCAGTTAACAATACATTAAGAAAACTTTTTTTTTTTCCCATTGCCTCTGTAATTCCAAAGCATAACCTGGCTCTAGATGTGAGCTAGAAAACATTACAAACGTTAGAGAAAGCAGGATGAAAACTGAAGAGTGAAGTGCCAGTCAGAGCTTCCTGCTCCGGGTGGGGAGCCCGGGCACAAGGCTGCTCTTCCCTCCTGCCCCTCCTTGCCGAGCACAGGAGGCAGCTCAGGCTGCTCTCTGCAGATGCAGCAGCAGCAGCAGCACCACACCTCCAAGCAGCTGAACACATCCAGCACACAGATGTCTGCTTCGGTATTAATATCATTTCAGATGTACATTAGAGGGGCAGATGTGTAATCCGGGACTGCATCCAAATTGTCTTCTAAGGGGGTAAGATAATCAGTAAGAATTTCTTCCCTTTTGTTGTTGCTCATTCCTGCTCCTGCTCCTTAAAAACTAAAGCAAGGAAAAAGAAGAAAAGAAAAAATAACAGCTTTTTTAAAAAAATACCAGAACAAAGCGAAACAACAACAACAACA
>VZRZ01002960.1:822365-876798 GCA_013398175.1 Climacteris rufus
GAAGCATCACAGTTGAGGCAGTTCTATGGCACATTACCAAAGACTTGATTATCTCTGGAAGTGCAATGGCTTTTCAAGTAAACAAACATTTCAACCTGCCATGTTGTAAAATGACCTTATTTAACTGACGATCAGACCCCACTTAACAGCTAGTGTCTACGAAGAAGAGAAGGGTCTAAAAACGCATTTAAATGTTTCTTATCACAGTTCCTATAATAGTTACCCTCATGGCCCTGCAGAGGTGTCTGTTCTCTGCCCTCTGGGCTGAGAGCACCATAGGAAGGCAGATGTCAGACAGGACACTGTGTTTGTACAGTTACTTCCCACTGATAAAAGTAGTGAAGCAGAAATTATAAAAGTTCACCCCCTGGTAAAATTCAGAGTAGGTGGGATGCTAATGATCCTGCATTGTTCCTGAATGCACAGTTTTATGAAAAGAGCTGTAAAGCTGTTAGAGAAATTTTCACATCTTCTTTGTGAATTACAGAGATCACCAGGTCTAACTGTAGGTAAAGAGGCTGGAAGAGGGAAAAAATCCCTGCCTGGCTTAACCCCACCTGTAACAATCTTCTTCAGATTGTCTTGGAATCATACAGAATAGTTATTAAGAAAAAAATGAAGTTTCTTCCTGCTACTTCATTTTTACTATACAAACAAGAACAATAAAAGGCTTTGCAGTGGTGCAATCAAAATTCATTCTTCCTGGCATTTGTTCTTTGAGGCCAGACACAAAAGTTGCTGTGATGGAAGATGCTAACAAGAAAGAGGACTGTTGTGAGGCTTGTTATCTACATTATAGCAATGCCAAGTTCATCAACACAGATAGGAAAAAGATCTGGCAGAGCTACTCTTTGTTATACAATACTTTCATCCCTGACGAGGAAGGGAACTACAGAACCTTGTGGTAAAATAATGACAACAATATCAGACTCTGCTTTTTTATCTCCCCCTAAAACCCAAGCCCCAAACCCAAAGCTGTTTTTCTAAAGAAATGTCCCATCCCAGAAACATCATAAAGCCCTTTTGATGACTGAGAGCTGTGATACTGAATTCATGAGAGCAACAGAGTGCTGGCCTGAGTTCCATTGCTGGTGAAATGACAGGAAACAATCAGATCACTGCTGACAACTTAAAAGCTTAGCAGGAGAAATAAGAAAGTACAACAGGATTTCACAAATCAGTAGGGCCACAGTGATAAAAATGTTTTACTTACTTATAGAGGAGGAAATACAATTTTCCTAATCCTGAATCACAGGCTGTGTTGTAGTGGGTGCACTAGTCAGATCCAGCAGACATAAAGCACTCAAGGAAGAAAAACAATCAAATTGGAAACAGCTACAGGTTATTGAAGTAACAAGATAAAATATCATTCATCCCTTAGAATGTACAGATGGATGTAAAAAACCTGACCCCTGTCTTATTCTGTATTATTTGAAGTTACACTCCTAAATCCAAAGACCTTTTGTAAGATTCTTGCAGCTGAAATCAGAATTAGGGCTCCAGTTAATTTTAGCAGATGCCCACAGGTATCCCATACAGTATAATTAGTCATCTAAAAAATGGGAGGGGGGGAAGGCAAAATATTCTATTATGATCATTTTCATTTTCCTAAGACAAAAAAAGCATGACCACATTAAACAAACATCTATCAAATACCATCAGGTACACTTCTTCAGAGAATTCAATAAAAACATTTAACAGAATGCAGCTGAATGCCTACAGTATAGTACTGTGCACCATGCAGTGCAATAATTATGCACAATTAAAGCCTACTGTGCAATTTTGTTGCCATAAAAGCTCACTGACTCACACCAATTGAAAGATCTAAAACGACCTACTACAGAATCACTTCCCACAATTAAATGCCAATTCACAATTTCATCTCTATGGCCAAAATGCATTTCCCAGTTCGGTCTGATCTTTTCACAGTTGTGGTGTTTAAAGCTCAGGCTCTGAAAAAGTGAACAAAAATTAGCATTAAAATAGCTTGGAGAACACTTCCATGCTTCAGTTCTAGGAAACACAGCTCTCATTCCAATCTTGGAGGCTCATAATAGGTACTGAATAATTAAGACCATCATGGAATTTTGCAAGAAATCTTAGAAATGTAGAAAAGCTTTGCTCACAGTGCATGAGAATGAATAGTGCATGCTCATTTATTTGCATGAAATCCAGTGTGTAAGCATAGGTTTATGTTTATTATTTGATGCCTGACAATTCATATGGTTCATTCGAAGAATACATTACAAAGAGTAAGAAATTTAAGACTTAAAAGTCTTAAATTAAATGTAAAAGTACTTCCAGGAGTCATAAATTTCCACAGATTCCAAAACTTACTGAAAGGCACTATGATGGGAGCTGGGAAGGGAGAAATCCCATGAGAACATAACAGGTATTGTAGCCTCTTCTAGTAGAGAACGTCTTAGATCTAAAGGTGATGTATAAAAAGAGACATAATATATACACTTATATTTATGGATGTCCAACATTTCCCCCAAAATTGTTCTTTTATCTCCATTTTTGAAGAAGGTGTTTTCCCACTGGCTTCAGTAAGGTCATAATTTCACCCTTTGGTCATAATTTCACTCTTTGAAAAGTTTCACAACTGGGGCTCAGGGGATCCTGAACCACACTGCTCTTGCACAGACAAAAGTTCATAAAGGGTCAGTTACCAGTGATGATAAAAATGTCAGATTTTTACTACAAAAATATTATTAAGTCTAAATTTGTCCAAATAAATAAATATTACCAAGAAATATGTGTTGATCATGAGTAGAAAACAAAAGGAGAATGAACCAAAAATGAGTGAAACAAAGACGATATGCCAAGATTAAGAACAGATCCTTAAAAAAATATATAGATGTGGTAGTTAGTTATTTACCAATCCCTTTGGGGTAGCTATATACGATTTTTGTTAGGCACCCATATAAAGACGAACTCAAAGCAATTTCCTGCTTCTCCTGACTTGCCTTCCTCAAGGGCTCCCAAGATAGTGGGGCACCACCCAGATCTCATCAACATCATATTTGAAGAAATCCTGACCAGACACAGAAGTAAAGATAAAATAATCTGAATCACTATCTGCATCAGCTTGAGCAACCTACATACCAGCAGGCAAGATTTTTAATTCCTGATAGATTCCTCTCCCTGATAGGTATCCTTTTCCTTCTGCAAACTGCTCTTCTTACTGTTATCCCTTTTCTCCAAAGAGAATCTGGCTTAGGCTGCTAAGCCAGTGGCTTTGGGAGCTGAGGGCCAGCAGAGAAGCTCTAAAAGCAGCAGTTTAAAGCAGCCTGGCTCTCAGAGAAACCTGCAGCCTCAGAGTGGCTCAGTATCTTCTGTCACTGTAATTCTTCAGCTGTCAGGCTGCAAGCAAGGATTAGCTCTAGACAGGGAATTTTAAAATTTTTTTTCCCTGATATATTCTACATGTTTGTTTTATTTTATTTTCAAGGAAGATAATTTTTGGAGAAACAGCAAATTTGGCCATTTGAATTGACTTCTTTTATTATGCAGACGAGCAGTTTATACTACTGCTAGTACTATCTGAAATATTATCATATGTGATGGACACGTTCTTCCTTGGTAAAAAAAGACTACACATGTTGTTGCTAAATTATTTTGTATTCAATACTTTATATTTCAGGTTCCTTAGCTCCCCACTTTATGCCTTCAAAAATTTTTACTGAAGTAAAAATTTGCTGTGTCTGTACAAAGAAGCCAAGGTCTCTTCCTCAGAAAACCACAATCAAGGGATCATGGAGCCATTAGGTTTGTTTCACTTTCGGAGTACACTTACTCCATCAAAAATTACAAAATGTTATCACATTCAGACACCTCAGGCCTGATTTGCAAGACAACACCATGTCCTGCAAGAAAGGACAAGGAAGGCTTTGAATTTTAAAATTCCATGCACATAATTTCAAATCAGAGAACGCAGCAGACAAAAGGACCTTGTTTGCTGTTACAGGAGGGCATGATTTTAGACACAGAGCCCTCCCCAGACAGTCAGACAGCAGGAGCAGCTGTAGAGGACAGACAGAGATCTGTCATCCTCTGCCTCTGCTCTTTGAGGCTCAGGCTGGATGGCTGATGAAGGAGTGGAGGGAACACCTTTCCTCTTACATCCCTGCACAGCAGCTGCACCCACTGAGGTGCTCTTGGTCAAACCCAGGCCCAGGCTGGTGTCTTTAAGCACAGAACCATCTCTCAACCTGCAGCTTTCATCCTGAGCTTTAAAACCTTCCCAGCAGAGGGACAAGCCCAGCTCAGCCCAGCAAACACCCGCCCAAGCCAAGCAGAGACGCTGCCACCAGCAGCACAGCAAGAGGTGCTGGGGTGGATTCTCAGGCTTCCCAAAGAAGCTGCCAACTCCAGCACAGCAAAAGTGCTCCACACCCCAGGCAGCACAGGGTGTGTGGGAGCAGTGCAGCTCCCAGCCTGGGAAAGCACATGCCAAGTAGCCAAACTATAAATCTCTGCAGTGTTTTTCTGACCTTATCTATGTGATCACGTTCTGGAGCACACCCTGCCAGCTGTGTGGGGTGGTATCCTGCTGAAGCCAGGGGTGAAATAAATTTTGTAGGGCATCTATGGAGGGCACGCTGTCCTGTGCAGATGAACCAAAGTCAATGTTAAAGCCATCTCTGGAGGCCACATAAGTAGATCAACACGAAACAGCACCAATAGGAGCTTATGATAGTAAGATTATGATTTCAAGGCCATATTTTGGCAGCTCCCTGAGAGCCACTTCACATCACTTGGGCAACAACAAAGCACTATGTCCAGGAGGACCCGTGGGAAGTGGTTGTGACAACTGAGGGACAAGGTTATGGAAAGACACAGGGTAAGAAATTTCCTCATGAGGAAAGAATAAAGTAACAGAGATGCTCCGATGGTTTTCCCAGCCTCACCAGCCCACCCTGTGCTACAAACCCACAGCCACCACACCTGAGGGCCCGGGAGAGCACCCCTGGCACTCCCCTGGCCCTGCTGGCATCAGGGAGCTGAAGCACAGTCCCCAGGGCTCCCTCCCCACTGCTGGCAACTCCCAAACCCTCCAGAGCCCGGAATTCCCGCTGCCCGGTGTTCATGGCCGGGTGCCGGCTGTGCAGTTCCTCTGGGCGGACACGGCCGCGTCCCGGCCCCGCCACAGCCCCGGCGCAGGGCACAGCCCGGCCTCGGGGACCCCGGCCATGCGGAAGGGCCGGGGCAGCACAGGGTGAGGGACAGGGGGACACAGCCCGGAGAGGGCCCGGCAGCGGGAGGAGGTGCTCACACTGCAGGACTTTCTCAAAAATCAACACCATACGAACACAGGACGAAGCGATTTAGCAAGATATCCTCTGAACTAAGTGCCTGAAGGGATTAGAAAGGATGGCAGGGTTAAACAGCTAAGGGCTGCATGGGATAACTATACAAATACACCCGCTGGGCTCTGTCTTTGCCACAATATTTCTGCTTAATTTCTGTTACGCTACATGGAATTGCAAATTCTAAGTATTGATGTCTTTCAATGTCAGTAAATATTACATGCAACTACTTCATTATCGCATCTTACATACCCGGACCTGTTTCCCAAAGTGAATTTGAATGATAAACTTCAGTGTGATGATCCATTATTGGAACATGTGCATCTTATCCCCTTCTCCCTGGCCATGTTTTGCTGCCTGTAGAACTAAGGAGCAATACTGAGCTGAACACCGCTGTTGTATCAGGTTCAGCTTCCTGCCTTCATTTTGTAATTCTCTAGATTTTCTAATACTTGTGCGTACTATGATAAGGCTATTTAGATAAATCAATTCATGCAGTGTATATTTGATAACATGATCTCTGGTTGATAACTAAACACCTGATGAGTGAATCAGTCTCCTAATCTTTGAAGCATCCTTCACTAGAAGGTGTCTTCACCTTTCTTTCGCTTGGGATAAATGATAATTGTACTGGGTGAATAAATCTTGACTCTGCATACCAGATAAGCCTGCTAGCCTGGAAAATTCTATACTGCTGTTTGAGCAAGATGGGCATTTACAGGCCATGGACCAGAGCCAGGCAGTTCAATTAGTTGTATAATCTTCCTCTCAAGCAACTGCAGGCAAAGAAATTTTGCCAGACGTGGATTTCAAATAATAGAACAGATGACCAGTAAAGGAAGACATGAATAAAACTATCATGCTAATTAAGAATAAATAAATATTCCAGTGTACATAACAGAATCTTAAAAGGATGTTCTGCAGACAGAAAATAATACAAAGTATCTTGTATATGTTCAAAAGGATCGAGACTAGAGACATAAGAACTCTCCTCAGGAAAATCAACATTAATAAGGGTCAAGGACAGTCTGCCCTTCTGTTCTCCTGGCATTTTTGTTAAACCACATCCAGAAATTTATAACCAGCACATAGCCATAAAATTACTAAACCCAAGAAGCTCTGCACTTTGGTTACTATTAGCAGCAACATTATTAACATGAACGTCATTCTAAAACCAAATGATTTGGGGAAATAATATTGAAAACCACCATTCCAAGCACAGGGCAGAGAAAAACTGAAGCAGTAACTAAGAAAGAAATGGAAAAATAAAATTTAAAACTCTGCATTGCTTTTAGGATGATGGACAACAAAGAAGTCACATTAATTATAAAGAATTAATTAATGTGATCCACATTGGCTCATGCAATCAGCAAAGAGCAAGACATCTCTGTTGCTCCAACTCTCTCACTTTTAACAAGCCTCAGGTATCTCTTCCTTCTAGTGACATATATTTTAATTTGCTACCAAAAAATCTACAGAAAAGTTACAAAAATCAAATTAACAGAAAATAAGCACCCTAAGGGCTGCATTTAGAGACAGTTATTTACCCATTGTAGGGATTAGCTGCAGATTATCCATTAAAATCAGATTTTTTCATTGAAGCAAAATAGCACAGCTCCATTCAAACAAATGGGGCCATGCTTTTGATTCCCAGTTGATGATCCAGCCTGTAACATTCTCAGAAGAAGCAGGATTTTGTTCACCTGAGCAGAGACTCAGTGGGATGCCTCTGAGTAAAAAGTTGTAAGTCCGTGTTCACAGCAAGCCCAGTTTCACACCACACCTGCTGAGATGTTTCAGCTTCCCTGAATTCTCAAAAAGTCTGCTTTGTCTGCAAAGAAAGGTAAAAATCCCTCCCAATGCAGCAGCAAATTAGGAAGGGGGGAAAGGGACACCCTATATTTAAAGCCCATAAAGCACAGAGAAATCTCAGCTCAGCAGGACAGTGGGCATGTGGGCGAGGGGCAATTTTTTAGATGTGTCTTCAGAGAGCTACAATTTTCATGTAAGTAATTATCCTTTCTGTAAAAGACAAACATTTCAGACTCCCAACTTTTGGAAGCCAGACTATCTCCGAGGAGTAACTTGGTGCATATAAAGATGGGAAAAAGAAAAACACAGTAGGTTTGTGGGAGTAACACGTGATTAAAAACCAGACAAAAAACACACTAGGGTGCCACTAACCAGCAGGGTCCATTTTCCAGTAGAAGATTTTCTCCTACCTAACCTGAGCTTGGTGATTTGCAGAATGTAGAAAAATCATTTTTAGAGGTCCATGAATAGGTTTAGAGGCAACAAGGTGGCTCAGAGGAAGCAAACATTCAGACTCAATAGATTGTGGGTGGAGAGTGATGAAACTGTATTGCTAGCAGGACGTTTTCACAATGTTTTTCACTATGTGCAGATTTTTCTAAGACAGAAAAATAAATATGCAAACGTCTCTTGGGTGTTTTGATGCTGCAAGGTATGTGTGGGCTAAGGGGACACAGAACAAAAAATTATTTCACTACTTTAAGAAGGAATAACATACAGAGCAGTTAAACATGGAAAATATTTGGTCTTCCAGCTTTGGGAGTTTCTAATAACCTTAAGGCTTGGAATTACCTTAAGGGGCAGAATTAGAGAGGCCCAGGGGGAGAGGACTTGCACAGCCTTCACCTTGTGTATGTGCCACCCTATTTACCTCTCTTCCTACCCCTCTCTCCTTCTTGGCTTATTCCTTTCCCTGGACTCCTACAGGTGTGGATTTTGGGGAGCCTAGGCCAGTTCCTCAAACACTAAATATCAGCCACAGTTTCTAACATTTCTGCATCTCCATTATGGGGGCCCTGCACCCTTTGGTACAGGCACAGCTTCTGTAGCAGCACAGTCCAGGTAAACTGACATTTGTTACATTGAAGGAAAAAAGACTTTTAGGTGTTTGGAGCAATCCCCACTCTCTTTTCAAACAGTTAAAAGACTTTCTTTAAAAATGTAACAACTAGTAGTTAATCTTCATTGGTGTCTCTCTTGTGGCATCCGTACTGAAGGTCCTGGCCCAGCACTGATCTCTCAGCACTGGCCTCTCTAGTGAGGACTGATTAAAGATTTGGGAAGTGAACTGACTGCTCAAGCAGCACAGGTCAGGTAGGGCAGGAGGAATTAGGGAGGTTTAAGGGAATATGAGAGACGAGATGGCAGTATTGCTGCAGGGCCTGGGCTGAAAGCTGTAGCTATTGCTTCCTTGAGAACTGAGGCATTCTTAAGGATAGGTGAACTGTGTCAATTTATCTTGTTTTCACTTCATTAAAAAAAAAAATATTATCACAACCATAATTTTAGGAAGGGAACAAAACAAACCACTGAAAGGTGAAGAAGGAACTTTCCCAAGAATAATCAGTAAGGATAAGGAAGGAGAAGAGGTAGTATTGTGTCTGCTCACAACACTCAAAGCATCACACAAAAGATGGGGCCTTGCAACAGGTCAGATGCAGAAGGAACTACGGTGTTGCCTTAGGTTTTAACCCTTATATTTTTCGAATTCTGTATTGTCTGGCGTGTATGCTTTATAGCTCGTTAGCTGCTGTTCTCTATAGACATAACAGTGCCACTCTGTACTTACCCTTCAAGGACACTTAGACTGCCCAGGCCCAAGCTTCTAAAGGGGGGAGCGAGCTAAGGGAGCCAGGGGGAAATTGTAAAGTTTTAATTGGTGATTTTATGCTGATATGCAAATGGACCATACCTATAAAGGTGTGGAGAACTCGTGACTCGTCGTCCATTTTGGGTGATGTCCCAAGGAGGGGGCTTTGTCTGCCCTAAATGTACCTTTGAAGGCCTTTTGAATAAATACCCACCTTGTATTCCCTTACTTCTGACTAGTCTCAGTTTTTGGGCTAGCCTTTTCAGGCAACAATGGAATTGACTGTAGGACTGTGGAGTTTCTCTAAGAGTCCATTCTGTCTTGAGTTAACACACAGCAACCTCTACCTTGAAACTATTATCCTCTCCTGAAAACCAAACCAAGCAAGAAGCAAAGTGTTTGCTAAACATATAACAAAATATTGTTATGTGGAACAAGAAGCTTTGTTAAGGAGCTCTCTAGAAAACACACTTCAAGGCCAACATACACTTCAGATTTAAATAGTCTGGTATGTGAGGAGGAATTTGCAAAGCCAGGATTCTCAACTCCTCTGTACTTGTGCCTCTTTGCTATACTGCTAGGGTGACTCTGCTGCCAATTTTTCAAACAATTTAGAACTGAATAGTCTTTTTTTAAACTTGTGAGGGAGGGGAAAATGAAGAATTTATAAAGGGAGACACAAATGTGTCTGTTTCAGAAATCATCTGCAAAGGGAGGAGGTAGGTTGGCAGGTATAATGGCAGACCAGGGCCAGAAAGCAGATACATCATTAAAAGCATTAAGGAGGTGTTTTGAGGAATTACTTTGGCAGGGTGCCAACACAACATTACTATTATTTCATGACAGACTATGTGTCACCAAACCTTTATATCATTTAGATCCTTAAAAGAAAATTAGTGTTTTTTAAAATAATGAAACACTTCTACCATTTAAGTTTTTGGGTGTTTTGCAACTTTTAATCCATTATAATCTGAAGCTGATTCATCCACTATTCACAGAACAGTTGAGACTCTCACAAAATTGCTCTGTCTTGAAGCTTTATCAGGAACTCAACCTCTTACCCTACCCTCAAGTACAAAAGGAGCAGACAAGGACAGGAATAATTTCAGCTCAGGCTGACTCCTTTTGCAAGGGCTCAGGTATAGCTCATTTACTGGAAATCCATTATGCATCTAATTCCAAAGTGCTGCTTATTCCCTTACGTGGCTCTCCATCAGCTCCTGACAGATCATCACTTTGTTCTTTTCCTTCCCTAGGTTAGGCTGGTCCTGATTGCCCTTTGCATCTCAGAGAGGACCCTGGCTCAGTCCATAACCATCTCCTTGAGAAAAGGATTTTGGTGAGGCTCTGTTTTACCCTAGGAACACATTTTTCAGGAGCTCCTCTTCCTACACTTGAAATTTGCCATGGCCAACACATTCCTGTAGGAAGAATAATGAATCCAACTCCATTTTTAAGCACTGGGGGAAACGTCACATGCAGAAGAGTGACAGATGGAGCTGTATCAGCTTTTACCCAACAGTGAAGTGGGGAGGTAGAAGTCAGTCTCTGCACTTTTGGCAAAATATATTTCTAACAAAAGACACTTGTTAAATTACTAACATATATCCATAATATTTTTAAAATATTTATACTATGAACTAATGACATCCTTTTAATTAGTGAAAAGTGTCTTCTGTAAGAAAACACATAAAAAGGCAAGGAGGACATGGGGAAAGGTGTGCATAAGACCCAACTCCATTCATCATGGTTCTTGCATCAGATTTCCTCCTGATCTCCCTTTCCTCTGGGATCACCACATGTCCCATGGTCAGAAACCTCTCGTGGGGCCTCACTTCCCTGTTTGCCTTCAATACCACAGCCACAGAAGCCATCTGCTTATAACTTGACCTTTTAAAAGATTTTACTTCTTTTTTTCTTCCAAAGAGATTAAAAAAAAAAAAAATCTACTGGCAGATGAGCTTCTTTCTAAATGGGAACACTATTACACACAGACAGAATGTTCCTTTAGGTTTAGGAATCTTCCTTTGCATTGTGTAAGAGAACACTCGCAGTGTAATCATGAGTTTTGTATCATAATTAGCAGCAGGATCCTGGTAGTTAAATCAAAGAAGCCTAGAAAATGCCCCAAAACTGTAGGATTCCCACAAAGAAAAGCCTATTTAGATAATTAAGGAATCTTTATGATATGAAAATTTTTATTTCACGTTAGGTAACACTGCCAAAAAAAGCCCTGAAGGCTTGCAAAGCCACAAACTAGAACAACTGGCTTTTCTTTCACATGAGCTTGAAGTAGTAGCTGGGAGCAAGAGGGGGGGAAATGAGGGGAAGAAGGGAAGAAGAGTTCACACTGAGGTAGAAAACTATTGTTTCTTTGGAAACCTTAAGCTTTGTCCAAGTTTTTAAAAATCAATATAAATGGAATATACTTGGGTTACAGATATAAATAAACCCCAAGAACGTCTCCCACATACATACTGTTGATAGAAAAAGAAGTTTGAAAGTGGCATTTAAATCATACTTCTCAGAAGCTTTAAACCTCCCTTTGTAGCAAGTGACACTGAGCTTTTGGCAAGTGGCAGTTTCATGTATGAAATGTGTCTCATACAGAGGAGAACAAGATAATGTGTCAACAAATTACGTCCTAGAGACTGAAAGCAGTCTTGAGAGCCCGCACTGACTTATCCCTTTGTCTATGGAAAAGTACCGGGTGTCAGGATATCACAGAGGAGAGTTTAGATCTTAATAGCCCAACAGAATAACAACACATCGATTCCCATTGTGGATAAGGAAAATCAAACAAATACCCACAAAACAAGAGAAAAACAAACCACGAAACAAGTTCTTATCTCAGTTGTTTACCCCGTGGCCTCCCTGCTCCGGGGGCTGCTGAGGGATGGCAAATCTTTGTCCACTCCCTGCTCTCCTCGTGGGCCTCCACACTTCTTTATCAGAGCTCCCACCGCAAAACCTGCTCCCTGTGCTTCTGTGACCTGCACCGGCCACTTGTCCCCTCAGCACACCTCATCAAGTGCTGACACAGCCTAAGGAAGTGATGCGTTTTAGGGCTTTACGTTTGAACGGCAGAACCTGCCAAAAATTAATCCACATTTCACATTCTCTCTGTGACTTAAAAGGGAGGAATCACACATTGACTGGGATTCTAGCCATCAGTTAGGACACTAGAAAAAGGATTGTTATTGCCAACTTGCCTTTAAAGATATATAGAAACTTTTCAAGTCTAGTTGTTTCAAATTCTTAATTTGATCTTCAGAATACCTGTTGCTTGTCAGGTAGTATGAGATGAACTCCTTGTTAATTACTGATAAAGTAAATGTCCTCTTGTTTTAGTGTAAAAAGCTGCTTCTTCCTATAGCTGTGCAGTAATATTTATGATCTCGGTAAAAATAATTAATCTGTACGTAATCAAAAAAACTCAGCCTATGGTAGGATTTTTTTTTCTCTTTTTTTTTATTAAGTATTTAGGCAAATGCCTATCATCCCCGAGATTTTAATTATTAAAGACATTGAAAGTTCAGCTGCAAGAAGAAAGGTCATTGTTGAGCCCTGTTTAACTCCCGGAATCAGGGATGATAAACAGGTAAATTAATTGTCTTTTCACCGCTTATGTAATAATTGCTCACCGCGGGATGGGCACGGCCGGAGCTCCCCCTGCCGATCACAGGCCTGTGAACGCACACTTGAGCACTCGGGTATTAGCAAATAAAAATCACCCTCGGCCGCGAAAAGATCAAAAATTGGTGCTTTGCTGCTGAAATGACCCAAATGGCTGTTGGGTTCAAGCCCACCCAGAACCCAGCCCCGCGCAGCCGCTCGCTCACCGCCCCACCGGCCGGACCGGGGCAGAACCGGCGGGGTAAAAGCAGGAAATGTTGAGATAAGGCCGTATCAACTGGGAAAGCAAACTGGGCATGCAAACCAAGCAAAGCAAGGAATGCATTCCCTGCTTCCCAAGGCTGGGCAGGTGTTCAGCCATCCCAGGAGAGCAGGGCCCCATCACGTCTAACAGGGACTTGGGAAGACAAACTCCATCACTCCAAATGTCCCCCCTCCCTCCTTCTTTCCCCCAACTTTATATCCTGAGCACGATCTCACAGGGGCTGGGCTATCCCTGGGGTCAGTGTGGGTCACCCAGCCCGGCCGTGTCTCCTCCCAGCCCCCGCTGCACTCCCAAATTCCTCACCAGGGTGGCAGCAGGAGAAGCAGGAAAGGCCTCGGCTGTGCAAGCCCTGCTCAGCAGTAACAAAACCATCTCTGTGTTCTCACCTCTGTGTTCAGCACCAATCCAAAACAGCCCCACACCAGCCACAGGGTAGAAAATTAACCCCACCCCAGCCAGAACAAGCACACAGGTTATAATCTGGTGTCAGACTGGGCTTTCTGACTGACTTCACATGAAACAAGACATCCCAAAACTCGTTTTTAAGCTCACCCCAGTAACCACTCGTTTTTGCTTAAAGGCTATAAAACACATTAAGCATTAACCCCAACCAAATACCAATTCCTGTTAAGAAAATAAGATTTATAATCTTTATTGATTACTTACATATAATAAATATAATACAGAACAAAAACATCACACCCATTGATTGTATTACACAGGCTGTTAATCAGAATACATTACATTTTCTTTTTGTTAGCCCTTTTATAGGGTTTTGGTACTGGATACAAACAATTTCAATTTATAAACCTTCTAACATAAAAACAATCTTCCAATTTTCACCTTCATGCATGTTTCAATATTCATATATATATTGGTTTTGTTAAAAATATATAAGCACTGTTCATATTTGCAATATAGGACTTCAATTTCCATTAATTAGATCTCTATTAATATAGAGAATTTCAAAATAATTAATAGCTTACATCTGATCTTAATTAAAAATACTTATTCTATATTTTTTATTTAGCTGACCTCCCATCAGAAAATGAAGTGACAGGACAAAGATACCCCAGGCAAAAGCCAGTGTTCACTTCTCAAGAACAAAGGGCAAAAGGTCTGGTCCTTGCTTCACCTGTATTATTCTGGAATAATGGAGACACGATTTGGTATAAAGAGGGCAGGAAGAAACCAGTTTCTGAAGAGATATGCATCTCCATTTCAGATTTACCACTGCCATCCTGCTGTTTCCTCGGCTTAAAAATCACTGCATCAAACCCTGATATATGTTTTTCTCTGCATGAATATCCTTACCATTAAATGGAAATTAGATTAAAATGCTACATTTCTTTTTTATCAAAAATAGATCAAGGTTTAACACACTCTGAAATCAGGTTTTTAAGTGCAAATGCAATACACATCAGCAATTCACGTTCTGGTTTCACTAAGGAAAATGGTTAAAAGATGATGCATAAAGATGTTTCATAGAGAATACGTATCCAGAGCTTGCTGTGCTCTCAGAACATCTGAGTTATCAGCAAACTGCACAGACTTCAGGCAAGCAGAAGTTTTCTTCAGGTGAAAGCTCTTCAGTTACAGCAAACTCTGCTTGAAAAGTGTTACTGAGGATTCCCTGAAACCCAGTACAAAATGTGCTGCCAAAACAACCATCAAAGCTACGACTGGTTCTGTGCATCTTTTAATGCACTCAAGTTTCAGGAGGTTCATATAAACAATTACATTTTAGTCATGTAAAAAAAATGTAAAAAGTTTACCTTTTTTTTTTTGCAATCACACACATTTTAATCATCACAAGAACCTCTCCAGCTCTACAAAGCTGAAGTTGTACCTCGTACTTATTACATTTCTCTAATGCCACTCAGATAATGTCAACTCCAACACCTGGCTATGTTTTCCATGTAGCCTTGTGTAAACAGCCTCTCATGACTTCCAATTAACCAAGCATTCCTTTGTAACTAGATTGGATGTATTTAAAAAAAAAAATCCAACAAAAACAAAACAACTCCTAAGTCTCCAAATAGAATTTTTTCTTTTTTTTCTTTTTTTTTTTTTTTTGCAATCACAGGGCTTAATTTAAGCATTCAGCTTCAACGTGAAATGATTATTTAAGATACCTACTTCATATATTAGATCAAGATCAACCAGAATCAATCCAATATACTATTGCCCAAGCACTTCCTGTATGGAATTGGGCTGTGCAAGATTTCACAGCAGATCCCACTAGCTTCCTACTAAGATTCTTAATTTGTAATTAAGATTTTTGTTTTAAAAGTTTTTCTTTTTTTTCTTATCCAACAGGAAAATGACACAAAGTTTGGTTGGGAAGCCCCTGCTGTTCCCCTAGGTAGAGGAAAAAGGAGATTCTAAAATAAATTAGAAATTCCTCATTCTGCTAGTGGAACTAACTTAATTGGTATGCAAGAGGTCAGATTTAGGTAGAAGAGAAGCATCAGCTGTAACAGACAAGGAAGACTTCTGGACTGACAACATCAGTAATATATTGAAAAGTATCACTGATAAAAAGACAATTATTTGCATATTATAAAATTAGTTCTGTGCTAAGTTGCTAATTCCCCTCAGCTTGGTAAGTGTGGGGGTTTGATTGGTTTTATTTGGTTGGGTTTCTTAACAAAAAAAAGTGGGGAAAAAAAATCAGGAACATATGTGATGAACTACAGGAACAGCCCTAAATTATTATTTCTTAGGCCATTCCAGTATCCACTCGTTTCTTCTGTGGAACATAAAGAAAACTCGTGCACCTTCCCTGAAAAAACCTTCAGAAGTTCGTTAATAAAAGAAAGGGAACTTTGGATGCAACTTTATAAACTGAGATGCAGTTAAAGGACTCTGAACTTGCAGAACTAAACATCTGCTTTCTACAAAAATCCTCAGAGAAAAGCTCTTTATGCTTTTTAAAAGCAGGAAGTGAAAGCCAGATGAAATTCTGGATGTGTTCCACATCAGGGTAGGCATATCCAGGAAAGGCCTGGTTACCTACTAATACCAGATGTAATGATGAGAGTGAGAACACAGATCTCTAAATCTCTAAGTAGTCACATTTATATGTCAGATTTATATTTTATGTCAGATTTCTAATGCCACAGGGGACTAGGGCAGTCAAAATACAATTACACTGGCTTTACCTAGAGAGGGAATTCACTTTGCAATGAATGCAACAGGGCATGTAAATGGAAATGTCAAAGCAGAAATCAAGAGGAAGCTGATGACTGTGATCACATATTCTCACTATGGGCAAAAAAACTCTCCTAAAAGTGTACAACAAAGTGTACAGGTTAATATTTCTCATGCTGCTGATTTGAAATAACAGTCATGCAGCCAGACAGATCCACCTCGTAAGTAATTAAGCTGCATACTGGCTATGTGGAAATATCTTTTGTGACCAGTAACAGGAGTGTGTTTGCCATTTCCACCAGCACTAAAATCCCTCCATTTATATTACCAAGGTCTTAAAGCAAACCACTCCAAACACACGCTGCAGACAGAAATACTGCAAAGGCATAAAGGTCAACCTGACTGCAGAGTTCCTTTCAATAAAGTTTTACTTTATTAATGCTGTCTATGATTCTCGTGGGCTTTGGATCAAATCCCAGTCTAGCCAAAGTAACTTTACTGGAAAAACAAACAAAAAAATCCCCAAAGTGAACAGACTTTGTAAAAATTTAATTACATAAATGAATATATTTATGTTAGAGATTTATACTGATCTACCCCAGAATCAGATTATGTATTATTATAGCACTGCCTAACCCTGAAAGTTAATGCCACTGTCATGTCAGAAGTGAAGCTTCAAAATCAGCAGAGTAATTATTCACTTATATGGCACAGAGAACAATAAAGCAGAAAATCACACACATATCAGTATCACCTTAAAATGGATTTTTCTCCAAAAAGCAACAAAGTGTTGGGCAGAGTATATTTTATTGACATCTTTAAATGCTCTTAACATTCTCACCATGATTTACCTGATAAGCCTAAGGAAATTCAACATGAAAGTTACATGATGTGAAATGTCTGAGTGAAACCTGGAAATGTTTGTAGCAGTTTTAAAAGCAGGAGTTAGTTATGGGCTCTCACAACGCATAGTATCATCTATATTTCCCTGAGAAATCATGCCCTGCAATAATCATGTGAAACAAAACACAACAGTAATGAAATTGTGGATTAGATAGGGAGAGAATGCATAACAACCGTTTATGAATGAATACATAAATGCTGCTGGAGTTAAAACTTTTGAATTGCAGGCACTACATGTGACAGCCATAACAGAAATGATAACTAACTCAAAACTTATCCCAAATAAAAAAACCTGATTCAAAGTACCATCCTACAGTTAGCTATGTAACTCAACATTGTGATATGAACATTAGTTTGTTTCTTGATTTTTGAGCACACCACTTCTTAACTTCATTTACAAACAAACACTCTTGACTTAGTGAGGCCTGTTTCCATCTGAGATTAAAGTGAGTCCATAAACTCAACCTATCTCCAAAATTTAACTGGATTTCTCTGTCCTCTGATAGCTCAGTTTAGCTCAGTAACATTATTTCCCTAAGAAAGGAGGATCTTTTAATAGGGAATAGGAATGACAACATTCAACACTAAGAGAAATGGAACCAAGAATTACAAAGAAATCATTTTGCCACCTTATTTAAAGCCATCACAGCCGTGAATAGCAGTACCTAGGCACACGGAGTGTTGTGACAGGAATGACAATTACAGCAGCACACAGCAAGAAAAGCAATTTGCAGGCTCTCCTATTTTTGCTATATATTCCAAGGAGGTCTGCCATGCACGGACCAGCAAACTGGGTCAGGTATCACCTGCAGCTGCCCGGGCTGAACACACCAGCTCTGCTGAGCAGCCCATTTCCACAGAACACCTCAGCATGTGCCACGGCCCAGGGACAGGCAGGCAGTGCCCCAGCCCGTGGCTCCCGGCTGTGTGTGCAGGGCGCTGCAGCCCAGCCCCAGGAGCAGCCAGGTACTGCAGCCCCTGCCCCTGACAGGGATTTCCACAGGCCAAAAGCCAACAAGCAGGATGCAGTGAACACTGGGGAAGCCAAACACCAGGCCCTCAGCACCTTCAGGAGCAGCCGTGTGCCCCAGATTTTGTTACACATGTGGCACTGTCAGCCTTTGCTGCACTAGCATTACATCTCCAGCAGTCCCTGGAGCGAACACATTTTCAGTGTTACTGAAATCTAACACAAAGTGGCCAGAAAAACTGAAATCCTTTTCTTCTTTTGTTCTGAAGTGTAGCACACTGCTTATCAAACTACGTGAGACTCACCAAAACCCTAAAAGCAAAGGCATGCTCTGTAGCTTTTGGCAAATATACATAATTTCCTTCATATATAAAAAACGAACAGCTCTAAAGCCTCAATTGCACACACACAAGAAATTGTTGGTTGTCTCAAAGGATTACAGGAATTAGTTCAACTGTTTGACAGAACAACACATAGTTCATGTGAAATTCATTTCCCATTTTGTAGGCATGGGAAATCACTGTTCCTTAACCATCTCAAGACAATCAAAGAAATGCTCAACATTTTTCTAAAGCATATGTGGTTCCTAGAAGAAGTAAGTCAGAATAAAGACATCCCCAAATTGAAACAGTAAGAGCAGTGACAACTTCTGCTACCACACAGAGGCAAAGCATTCATGAGAGAGCTCCTTCACATTCCAGTTGTGTCACGGGGAAGAAAAACCCAGCACGTCTCCATTACGTCAGAGGTACCTGAGAATCGAAGCTAAATCTCTTGTGCATTTACCAAGCACCCATTAGAGCTATGCAATTTACATTTCAAATCAGACTTTATATTTATAAAATATTATTATTGTACTAAAAATCACAAGGTTTTGTAGAAAAACTTCATCACATTCTATTAAATGCAGGAACAATGTTGTATGTCTCAGTTTCCGTCATTAGAACTACCATGGTTCTTGTAACTACAGGGGCATCACTGTTTAAAAATTCTTTCAGGAAGAACAGTTTGTTTTGTTCTTACTCTATTTAAAGAACTGTAATTTAATGCAAAACCCTGCTTAAGCTACTTAGCGCCATCAGATAAAAATATTTCATATTGTAAAAAAAAAATTGACACATTTTTGTTAAAAAGAAAAACAGAGGGAAGGCCCTGACTGAGTTTACTGAAAATTCTTCAACATTCCTGGGATCAGAGACAGAATATTCTCTTAGTACTTCTTTTCTTCATCTCTCAAACTTACTAATAATGCAAATTAACAGCAGTCATATACACGGGAGAGACTATGATGATCTTTGACTTTAAGCCATGAACATAAGTGCAAATATAAACAGCAACTGCCATTTGACATTACAGCTCCAATCCCATTTGCATGATTTCAAAAAACAGTAATAGAAAATTTTGCTAAAAATACTGTAATTGCCCATCTGAAAGCAAACTCAGTTTTCCCAGGCCTAGTTCACTGATGCCACAAGTCCTTGTTGATTCAAATCTGGAGTTAATGCCTGGTATCAAATATTCTACAGGATCTCAATGAAACATTTCATTAACTGAAAAGAGACATTATCTAGCAAACATTACTTCTTGGAAAAAAGTTGAAAAAAAATCCTCTAATTTGTCATAATTTTGAACAAATCCAAAACCTGAGGAAACTCCACTTATGAAAAAATACCCAAAAATTCTAATAAAGTTAAATTTAGTTCAACATACTGCAATTTCAACCCCTCTACTTGTGGGGTTTGGAAATTTAAATGTGAAATTTAATCAACTTTTTTGTCTGTTTTGGGTTTGTGATTTTGTTGCGATTGGTTTGGGTTTTTTCCTAGTTCCTATTTTAGTGTCCAAAGAAGGACTCACTATCTCATCTTAAAGAGATGCCTCAGATCACCAAGGCTTGTAGTGCAAGCAAGTATTAAAAACAGGAAGGAAAAATTTGATAAAGGATAAATATTTGAACAGAATAGCCCCCAGGTTCATTTTTTTTCTTTCTTCTCTATATACAGGTTCTTATATTAAATTCCAGCTGCTGGCTAGAATTCTTATATAAACATAGAGCTAAGCACATTGCTTTCCTGCATTCCCTCTCAAATAATAGCTTTATCACCAAAAGACCAAAATTTCTTTTGGAGGGACCATTACTGAGTGCCAAACCATGAACAGGCATTTCTATTATGTCATCCTTCTGTATTTTTGTGGAAAGACAGTAGAAATACCCTACATTATTAATAACCTTGTTATGTGGAAGAAAATACTCTTGGCTAAAAATCCATTCTGCATTCATTATAAAAAAAACGAAATCCATCAAAAGCCAAAATTAACTTTGATCTAAGTGTCTTATAGGCCAGGAGCTGGAAAATGGCATTGACTAATTTCAAATATTCCTGAATATAATTATAATAGCTTCTCAGAATTAAAGAGGATAGAAACACTGCAGTGGAAGGAAGATAATTATCAGTTTTAGAATAAATTTATTAATACAGCTGAGGGGAAGGAAAAATCAATGCAAACACCTTTCCTTTTCAGAGTGTTTAGCAAATTACTGTAGTGCCAACCCACTGACTGAAAACTTTCACAATTAATTTGATCTCTTTCACAATGTGGCAGCTACACCTGAAAACTTTCAGGTCTTTGAGACAACTGGGATTGAGAATGGGTTACAGAACCAGTCTGTTTAAAACATGTATAAGAATGTAGACCCAAATGTATTGCAATTAGAAATATTTTACCATTCACTGAAATTTTAAGATTGTTGGGCAACAAGATTTTTAAATATCAGCACCCATTGCCATTACAAGGCTACTCAAAATGGCCTCAGACATTATTTATGTAGTGTTTCAGGACCATAAAAAGGTCCTGCCTCAATAATTATAAGAATGCACTTAATAAATTATTTTTCCATTTTCTTCTATTAATATGCAAATAGTTTATACAACATAAAAAATTTAATTTGTACCTACTACAGGTAACATATCTATTTAGCTTTTCATCTGAAAGCCTGTAAGAGTTGATGATGATGACCTGCAAACTTATTTACAGAACTCACTTTAAAGTATCTTTTAAAAATAATATTGTCCAGCATTTAACAAAATTGTGAGTTAAAAAAAGAAAGAAATCACTTAACAGCATTTGCTTTCTTGATTTTCTCAAGTAATGTCACCAGCTCAAGTGTTATAAGGCAGGTTGGTTGCTCAGATGGACTAAGACTCCCTATGGTGATAGACATTTAATAAATCTGTTCATTTATAAAATCAGATGAAAGCAAGAAAGAGGAAAAGTTTAGAGTTTCAAAAGAACTGAAACTTCTTATTTTTACTACAAATTCAAAATAGGCACTGAAACATGATTCCTTAGGGACTTTTCCAGAAGATTGTCTCTTCGCTGGGCATCATTCCATTTTTAAACTAAGAAGAAGGAAGAAAAAAATTATCAGGGGTACATAATTCAGGATTACAAAAAAGGAATCACCATTTATATTTGTTTCCATCTTACTAATAAAGGAAATAACTCCATGTCTTAAGCTTAAGACATCACAATTACTATATTGGTTAGAATATTTTAAATTCTGTTATTAGATTTAAGCAACATTAGAAAATAAAAACATACTTCCCATGTAATTTTGCTGCATAATTGAAAAGTAAAGCCCTGAAGCACAGGGCTAGGAGAGTCCTAAACTATGTCTGTTTAATGCTCCAAGTCAGTACTGTCAAGCCAAGTAATGTTCCTTTTAGAGGTCTGTGTTACCTCCTCTTGGAGGGGTATTTTGCAAACTCTTTAGCCATTCTAGTCCACTTTCCCTATGCTTGTCATGAGAAATATTTAGCCTATAATTTAATGGAATTTAGTAACTTAATTCTTGTCAACCACAAACACAAGGGCTCCTTTCCTTTTTCTGGACCCACAATGATAAAGTCTGGTGATGATCTCTAAACTTCCTTTAAGGGTTGGTGTTTTTCATGAACTGCAGCAGCCCAAACTGAGACCTCAACAACATTAAAGAGAGGAGAAATTACTTCAGATCTCTCCCACACACATCATCCATGCCAAGAAATTGTATGGCTCTTCTGGCTTATTGACTCACACCCAGTTTTGGATGAACATTGTAATAGTCTTTAGTAAAGACCTGAATTTCAAAACCATTGACCAAGAACTTTACAAGACAAGAATAATGCTTGGCAATGAAAATAATAATAACAATTTTGAAGATACACTTCACGATTCTGTCCATCAATAAAGAACAAGATTAACTGCATGCTCTTTAAAAATGTGTTGAATAACAGAAATGCCACTGAAAACCAATCCTCACCTTTCTGTGCATTGTTTGAGGTTTATTAAGGGTTTACCTTTTGTCTATGAACAGCAGCTCTCTCCATCTTGTGAAACACTATGCATAGGGATGAGGCTTTCACACTGCTCACTTTCTTCTGGCATTCTTAAAAGAAACAGTTATTTATTTATTTAAACAGCAATATTAAATTGGTTGTTATGAAACCAACATAAAAGTACCAAGTATTGTAGTTGTTTGAACTTCAGCCATTAAAAACATGCACAGACTCCTTAAGCTTATCAAGTATACTCAAATTTGCACAATTTTCACTGCATGTTCTGAGTACAGAAATTGTCATAGAGACATTAAGGGAAAAAAAACTTCTTTTAAAAGGTAAAAGACTTCACATCCTTCTATTTTCTGAGCATTACCCAGGTTAATAAATGGATTGGCAACTCCTACTATTAAGAAATCAGTACACCTGAATATAAAATCAGACGAAAATACAGAGTATGAGATCTGTGGCTTATAGAAAAGTAGAGGATACTGGAAAGGCTAAAGAAGATACAGCATTACAGCTTGTGACTGCCCTACCTCTGAATTCGATGTTTTCTACAAATAAAGGCAAAAATTCTTCTGATCCCCACCATCACTGGATCCCAGTTGTTATAGTGACATAAAAGAGTTGCAATGAAAAAAGAAAAAAATACAGGTACTGCTCCTGCAAAAAACAACCAGGAAAACTGCACCTGGAATTGAAACACAAACATCATTCACTCAATAGTTTAAAAAAACAGATATGTTGTATATTTGGAATAATTATTATTGTACATTTGAGATGCAGTTTGAGTTATTTGGTACAATTTCTACAGCTATTACTTCTTCTAATAACTGCATAACCTGTTCCCACTGATCTGTTCTTTCCAATGGAACACACTGTTTGTGCTGGGAGGTGACTGAACACTGCTATTTCCAAATAGTCTCATTTTTAGGTTTTTAGCTGTGTCTCTGGTGCCAAGGAAGAAGTCTCCTAGACATTTCATGGGTTGGAAAGAGATGATCTTCAAAGCCCTTCCAGCCCACAGCATTCCATGGTTCTGTAACTCCAAAGCAAGGGCAGAAGAACAAGAAGAGCCCAGGACCTGCCTTTCAGGATGACACAGCCCTGAGCTGTGGGCACGGCCCCCCCGTGTGGAGAAAAGATCCCAAACTGGACACTTTGGAGAAAACAGATCTGGCACTGATGGTCACCCTCAAAGATGTGAGGAACTGCAATTGTTAAACCTTGTGTTTCCTTGCTGATTTCTAATTGAATTCAGAACCATGTAAGTTGCTGAAAGGTATATTTAATTAGTCATTAAAAACTTGGTTGTCATTTCCTAAGATTCAGATTTATGTTAGAATACTACAGAAAAAGAAACACCCAGAAAGCTAGCAATTATCAATATTGTATAATTACCATGCCATTTGACAGAGCAAGACCACCAGTCTACTCTAAATGTCAGTAGTGTTGTACAGTTAGTTCTACATTTGGTCAGTTTTGCCCATTTTACTGATACCATTTTCAGTTAAACTATTACATGACTAACCTGCTTCCTAATTCATGTAAAGATTTATCATCTCAGTAAAGAACTTCTTGCAGCTGCTATATTCCCCTGTGGTAAACCTGCATGTTTTGGGGTTTGTCACTAGTTGAGTATTTTCAAGATAAGCAGTCCATACAATTCTGTAATTGTAAAGGTATGAATTCAAGGTGTGCTGGAATTTCAGTTGTTCTTTAACTCTGAAAAGTTTCTGTTCAAGGCAATGCATTTGGCCAAGCACTGCTGATGACTTTGAATACTTTTCATACAAGCTGCATCTTAATCCAATATACAAGTGTTCAAAAGCATGCTCACAAATGCAAAACTACTTAAGTGTCAATATCAAGAGAATATTAATCACAATGCAGTTCAACAAATATTATCAAGTGAAAGAAATAAAATACTGTTCACTGCATACACTGTCACAAATAACACTGCCATTTAATTAGAAGTAATTCTGTAAACCATGATCAAAATTTAGTACTTCACCTTTTGCATGCACATGTCAGCTATTATGGACAGAGGTATTGTAAGGCTTAGGGCAAGTGTGCCTATCAGTGATGAGGTAAGAAAGCAGCCCCTGAAAGACAATAATATAATAATAGTTACACAATATTAATGATAATAAATAATAATTATAATAAAGTGGTCTTACTTAAAAGTTAAAAGACAACTGAAGTAACACATCACATGAGGAAGACATTGGATCAACTGTTAGTCACTGTTCGTTTTAATGACCAAAAATTAAAACTCACGCTCCCACACTCCATCATAAATCTGTGCAAATGCCAATAAATAAAAAATCCCATTCTTAAATTTCCTAAATAACTTTAAATTGACAAAACAAACAAAGAAACAAGCAAACAAAAAATCCACACCCCCAAACAAAACCACAAGGTTTTTGTGGAACTGCATCTATTCCACTTAGAACTTTTGTTACAGTTTTGTCTCAGAACTGTTACAACAGAAATTCATACTCTCCTTTTGCTACTGCAACTCTGTAGCATGAAGTTTTTTTGTCTCCAAATGCTTATTCTGGAACACGCTAAGCACACAGTATTGTAACTATTACAAGACCACATCACCTACTTTTTAAAGTTAGCTGTTGTCTTAACAGGACTTTGTGACATGATGATAAAACTGCCTATGTGGACAGAAAAAAGAAAGAAAAAGAAAAGGGCAAACCCCCCAACCTAGAGAATTTTGACATCTCAACATTTGAGAACACAGGTAAGATAATTTATGGGAAATACATCCAATGTATGTAGTACATACCACAGCCAGAGGAACTCTGACAAAACTGTTCCAATAAGGCCATTAATGACAATGCACATCCATATCAGTTTATTGGGAAACTCAAATGCTTCAAACCCAGTATAGTGAAGCAGGAAGAACCCTGGCCACAGCAGCAACAGATTAAACAGTCCTACAAAACCTGAGTATAAAAACAGCATTAAGTAAATCACAATAAATGCTCTTCAACATAACCAAAATCTCAGCCAAACTCTGTTATTTTAACAACATGCATAGAGAAAAGCAGCAATGAAGCAGCATTTTAAATCTTTCAAAGGAAGTGAATATAAGGAACTTCACCCGAAATGCACAAACTAAATTTGCATCAGATGTTGTTTGAAATTGAAGAGAAAATAAAAATTCAAAATTTCATTAAGTCAGTGGGGCTGTATGCATTCCTGCAGGGAGTTACCTCTCATTTTTAAGGCTCTAAACAGGAAACAATTCACACAACCAATCTCCAAAGGTTATTCCCATGGCTTTCTCTATTTCTTTGGCTTCTCTTTACCACTCATAAACAGTTCAGTGCCTGAAAGCAAACAATTCAATCGCAGGCTGAATTAAAACTTTCAGTAGAGTTACTTTTAATCTTACCAAAGAACATTGGTATGTCAAGTTTATCTTCTCTATCTACTTTCCTTTTTATCATGACTATGTACACAGCATACAGCATTGCTCCTACAAGAGACCAGAGGGAACCTGGAAAGATGACAAAAATACCCCCTTAAGATATGCCAAACATGTTATGCACAGTAGGATCAACTCTCCTAAACACAACCTCTTATAAAGCCCTCTGTTGGTTACAGTATCCATTACCCTATGAAAAACATGGAAAAATGGAGAAAGCTCTAAAATGCAAATACTTTCCCAATATATCCATAGGGTGGAAAATTATCACAAATGGCAAGTTTTAGAAGCTACAACCAAAAAGCCAGATTGTAAAATGTTACATGAGTAAGAAATACAGAGCTTGCTATATGAGTGCTCAGTACTGTCAAAAGATGGTACTCATCACTGCATATTCCAGCATTAAAACCCATAAGTAAATACCTATTGTATCTTTTCCAGCAGATTTTTCAGATCCAGAAAGGTTCACAAGTACCACACCACCAATGCTAGCAAAAAAGAAGAAATGCAAATTGTTACTTAAACTCAGGAACTTCTTTACAAATACAGATAAAAAAAGAAAGAGAAAAACACATATGAAGTTCTATCTTTAGGCATTTTTAGTTAATCAAAACCCACTTAAGTTAAAAGGATTTCTCTATTGCTAAGGCATGATCCTAAATTAAAACCAACCAAACCAACCAACCCCACTTTTAACTTCCCAGAACAATGCACCAGGCATTTAACAAAACAGGTTGAGAACACTGGGTGTCAAACCTCTTCCTTTTTCACCATTTACACAAAAATAAACCAAACCACACTAAACAACAAGAAATAAATTCACCTATTTCCATCAGAAACCTAATTAACCTAATTTCCTGCAGAAGAATAAGATTTAAAAATGGTTCATGATATGAAGCATTTAAAAATACATAATTCACTTGCTCAATTCATCTGTGAAACAAGGATTTATTAAAAAGTGACACATATCATTTATTGTCACAGATACCACAGGTACAGTAGGTACAGTTGTTCTGGTACAGTAGGTACAGTTATTTTCTCACTGTATCAGGGAGTTTTTGCTCAGATGTTCCCTCCCATGACCTTACCTTAAAATAACAGCTAATAATTTGGACAGGGTAAACCGATCCCCACTGTTACTAGGAAAGACTGCAGCCAAGATTAATGTAAAAAGCCCTGCAAGAGAAATTAAGAGGAGTTTATACAACCAAGTTTTGCCTTTAGTTTGTAGAAAACTACACAGCTTCAAACCTACTACACTCCCAATATATGTCTTTAACACACAGACATCACTGCAGAAGTACACACAGAAAAAGCAGGGGAATCATGAAGGTGCCCTAAAAAATCTCTGCAAATACACAATGAATTTTTAAATGCACGTATTCAATGACTTTAAGCCAAAACCACAGGTAAAAATGTTACATAAATCCACTGCAACAAGAGATTTTTATGTTATAAACAGCCTTACAGTGCACACCTGGTAGTGTAAATAAAACTTACCAGATGTTGATGACAAGATGTTAACTATGGCAACTTGGGTGTCTGACAGAGCTTCTTGGTAAGAGAAATTTGCCAAGAACCACTGGGGAAAAAAAAGTAATTTTGTTATTATATGGGTAGTAACAACAGAGCTTAAGTTTCTCAGTGCAATAAAATCCTACTCTAAAGAAAAAAACCCAGTTATTTAACCAAAAATAAAATCAGAACTATATTTTTCTCTTTAAGAGATTTCTAACTTCTACCAAAGTGGTAGGCACATTCAAAGAGAGCAGCAAACTTAGAACTGCCTCAAACCAACCACATTCAAGTACATATTTAATAACAAAATAACATACTTCAGAACTTAAAGATAATTAAAATGACATTATAATAGCTAGTCTGCAGTAACTAAAGGTACTTTTAACTTGTTTTGGAGTGCTTCAAGATGATAATTGCACAAGGGCTGCAAAGAAATTTCAAGAATGTATGTGACATTAGTCAGCCTAATGAGGTTTTTTTTTGAGTACTTAAAACCAGCACACATCTCCACTGTTAGAAAAATCCATTATTTACATCCAATGCCTAGTGGGCAGTATCAGTGAAGCTGTTTCTGGAAAAGGTATCATTGATCTGCTCTCTATATTTTTACTGTCTCAAAAATCATGCCACTGTTATCTCCCTCTGCCCCCAGAACTGAGGCATGATACAGAAACAGCCTCTACCAACAGATTCATAAGTAAATCTTGACCTTCAAGCCCAGCACAAGGAAACTTTTACTTCTTATAGTACATTCATAAAAAGAGGCTTTAAGAATAAAAGTCATCTCAATACTTTTTCACTATTATTATACAAGTTTGAAATGCATCTACACTTTAGTTTTCTGAAAGAATGGAGCACATACCACAAAGCAAAAGAAAAAGCTGATTTTTGCTACTTGGCTTGCAGTGAGCTTTCCTACAGTTTTTAATATTGATTCCTGCTCCTTCACTGTGGGGTAGGACATGCGGGACAGCTTTGCTTCCAAGGCGTGGCTTGATGGCAGCTGTCGAATCTCCATGATGTTACTGAACCTGACACGAGGCTTTTTGGGTGCTTGACAGGGGAAAAAAATTGAAAAAAAATTTAAAAGATTCATATTATTCAATTCTGTGAGCCAACAAAATATGTAAATAGAACTATGATGTTCTAACACAGCGTTGATTACAATACTGCACAAATAACAGGGTTCTATCCAAACAGAAGACATGCCATTATTATTTATTTAATCAGTATTTTGCTATTCAGGAGGCCACCCATAAGACAAAACACAGTTCCCATTTGCAGTCAGTAAGTTGTCCACCCACGAAAACCTCACTGAAGAGCACCACCCCTGGTCCCTGTCAAAAAATCAACAAAAGATAACAAATGTTTAGACAGGAATTATTCCATATTGATAAATTATATATAAAAGATTTTCTTTAATTTTTTAATAGCTAAACAGCCAAAACCTCCACACAACTATACCTGACTGTAAGGACAATGTTTCATTCAGAAGATGAGAGTTCAACAGACCTCAGAGCTTAGCAGAGACCATAAAGTCATTTGCCTGTTTGAAATCCACCCTCTAACTGATCTTGCAAACCAGGATCAGGTTCTATTTATAAGGGTATTGTAACTATCATTAGCTTCTTGTGTAAAGAAAACATTACACTACACACTACATGTAACTATTAGCCTAATTTCAATATGAAATAACACCTAAATTCCTAAAAAAAAGGAAAGGGAAAAGCTATGGCTCAAATTCTGAAGTGATTGGTGCATGTTGCCACAGGACAGCAGAGCCTACTAGAGTGGTTTTTAAGGTGTGTCATCTAGAAATTAAAAGACTTTCACTCTTATAAGGAGGGACTCTTTTGCTGGATGTTTTTAGAGCCAACTTTTCTACACTTGTATGGGACATTTAGGCCTGTTTCAGGTACTATCACAAGATAGTGAGGCTTAAAAAAAATCAGAATGCACATAGACTGTTAAAATTCTTACTTTGACTGCTTTGCTCCTGCTCTAAAAAGGACAATAGCTTGTTTTTCCAGAGGCTGACTCACTGCTGCTGGTCTTACAAGCCCAGAAGGAAAGAATCACAAGTACTGAACCCAGTTGGTCCCTTGAGATAAACATAGGCTGGATCTGTAGTGACCAAGAAAGGTAAACTGAACGACAGGCCTATGTTTTCTCTACCTGAAAGTAAATATATAAGACTACAGTTCATGCAAAAAGAGACTTAAGAAAGGGGAAAAAGGAAAAAAAAGGGTGAGGAGGGGGAGCAAGTCCTGCAACACAACAGCAGTTATACTAAACAAAGAGGACAGTAATTCCTTGACCAAAGAACTAACATTTCAGCATTCCAAAAGTATTTACTCACTTTTCTCTGCATCACTATTATTACTGCCATTTTTTTCAGTTGGTAAATCATGAAACTTTACAGGAACATATAAAGGTTCACTCTGCAATGAATCAGTATAAGTAAAAACACAGTTAAGCAGGATATTTAAAATAATAAGCAGTAGAATTAACTTAGTGAATTAGAAAACTAAACAAAGAAAACCTTGGTAAATAGTAAGAGAATCAAACTTTAAGTGGGTTTGCAGACAGTGGACAGACTTGTCAAAAATGTTCATGCATAAAGCAATGTTATGTTACACATATTGGTAAAACACAGTACTCAAAAAGAACTGTGCACTTTTGTGTGTACCCTCATGAACACAAAACTTATGCCCAGAAAATTCAAACCTACTGAATTAAAATTACAACATAAGTCATCAATATCACAGATATTTCATTAGAATTACAGTTTCTGTCTAAACTGTAAACTAGAAACATTAAATACAGAATACATATACAAAAGTTAACAGGTACCCATTTTCTTCCAATGACTCTAAAAGCTCATAGACTAGACCTAAACATCAAAAATTTTGAGAAAGGGATTACAATACATAAGACACTGGAACTATTTTTAAAAATTAAAATTTCTGCTAAGACAAATTTTAAGCTGCTTGTTTAGATTAAATTCATAAACTGTATGGGTGCACTAATGAAAAAGATCTTGTAGTTGCATTTTCATTAGGCTCCTTGTTTAGGACCAGAATTTTTGTGGGTGTTTAAATTAAAGCAAAATTGTCCAAGTTTCTAGAGTCACATGATCTTAATGAATTGAGCAAAGATTTTGTTTTTAAATGTAGGTAGGTAAAGTTGAAAATCCACAAAAAAATAAATTAAGAATATGTCTGAAAAAATGTCTCTTCAAGTCCCCATTCTGTATAAAATATCCATACAGTAGTTTGCCAGCACTCAATTGCTTCCCCCTACTGTGTTATAGAGATGGTACTAGTTGAATATGTAAAGGTTTTCTTTGCATGAGATAATATTTCTTTGACAAACTTCTACAAAAAAATTCAAGTGCTTTATTGAGCTGAGAACCCATATGTCTTCTAATAAGCAGTATTGTTATTTGCAGTACTCATTAGTAACATATAAGCATACAAATTACTAATCCCTTTTGCCAAAACCTATTAATTTTAAGACTTCCACATTTTAAAAACAGTAAGTCAGGATACAGAGGTGTCATGTTATTGTAAAGCATTGACCTTCACAAATTAAGGCACTTACCAGAGAACTGTTTACAGTGGTATCTGTTGTACAAGCAGCAAAATAACCTTCAGCATCTGCAAACTAATTACAGAACTTTAAATGTAATAAATTATCAAAGTAAAGTTATTAATAACTGAAATGTTTGAAGAGTATGGTTTTTTATGACTTTTCCCATAATTCTCTCACTATTCCCTCTCTCCCCAATACTGAGGGCTTGCAAGTTCAGTAAATAATTTCAGTACTTCCTTGTACCTCTTTAGGAACCCCATTGAATTCAACTACCCAGGTATGAATGCAGGATGAGGCTGTTAGAATGCCAAAAACCTGTAAAATTCAGTCTTAGCAACACATTCATCAAATGATTGTGCATCTATTAAAAACAAGCTGTTTCTTTCTCCATTTTATTGAAGCAAAGTTCCTTTTCCTCTTCCTTTCTGCACCTTACCAAACCCATGTTCCCTGACCTGCAGCTTGCTGTTCTACCATGCTGGTAGCAAATTTGTTAAACAAAGCCTCTGTGAAAGAGAACTTAAAAGTAAATGTGACTGTTTACCCGAGCTATCATTATTGAAATAAACCCCTACAAGTGGATATTTTTTCCAGATTAAAAAACACAAGACATTTTAAAGGTAGTTGCAATAATTATAGAGTTAAATATTTAACTACACTCCTTGAGGGGGAAGGAATCTTCTAACTGCACGCTGCAGTCCTGTCTGCACTGTTCTTTTGAAAAGAAAACTCAATGAGATTCCAGTAGCAGTGTCATGAGTGCCACATAGAACATGTGACACTGGGCACTCTTACTCATTGCATTCCAGTTCATATTTCCCTACTGTCAGCAAAGAAACTAAGTTCTGTTTATTACCCCAATTATCTTATGAGGATTCTGAACAACATCAAGTCTAATGTGCCATACTAGGCACAGACATTTGGTATGAAAGGTTAATCTAGTAAAAATTATATCAAGATATCAGCCAACTCTAAATGCCCTGTGTGCCTAACTCAAGAATTTTAAAAAAAGATTTTTTTTTTTTGTTCTTTGTGTTTTGTCTTGTTTTTAGGGTTTTTTAATAAAAACACTTTGGCTAAAAGTCATGTAACACTTTAAATATGTTATGCCTACAACTGTCACTACCAGTGAAATCTAACATACCCAGAAAATCTAAAGTCAGTTCCTTTCACACAAGCTATTTTCTATGAAGACGTTGATTAACAGCATGTTCTTGGATCACATTTTCTGTTCTTTTAATGTGACATTACTATCAGGCCAAAGGCCTTACAGCTTCCTGAGTGCTGCTGTTGAGCATTCTGAAACACTGGCACAGAACAAATGCTTTTCCCAGCATCTCTCAATTTCCTTGGAAAAAAATTCTGTCATATAAAAATAATTTTAGATTCTAGCACAAACTATGCCTAATTCTAGAATGGGCAACAGAAGTCACTCATGAATAAAGGCTATAAAAATCAGTATTAACAACAAAAATGTAATTCTACCACCCCTACTAAATATAACTTCAAAACCCTCAGAACCTCTTTGCAAGCTGTTCATAGCTGAGCCAGAGACAGAGAGAGTCAGTACTAAAAATCAACTCCAAAGTCCACGTTCTGACTCCATTGGTTACAGATGTTGGGGAAGTCAAAAGGAACCCAGAGCCAACACTGCTGAGGTTCACAAGTTCTTCTTAAAAGGAATTTCCCTCTGCAAGCCCTGGATACAATGCCAGGCTGTGTGGGTCAATGGCCTGGCCCAGCAGAGCATTTCTCATAACTCCTGACACATCTCACGTTGCTGTTTCTTGCCTTTCATCCTTTCACATGACAACCATTATGACTGCCATGTTTTCCTGTGTCATGACTCAGTTTATATCTCAAATATGTAAACTTCACTCTTCTCTAGTCTCCATTTTTTTTTCTGTACAAGCTTAAATATCACAACATTTACAGAGTTATACTCACAAAAGCTGCATGCCTTCCACGGAACCCACGAGTACACTGCTGCCTCCATGGTTTCCAAACAATAAATCCCAAGAGGTACAGAACAAACATGGATGTTTTTGCAAACGTACTGAAAAAAGGTTTGTTGTACTTTGTAAAAACATACTGTGGAAAGAAAATAATTGTAGTATCCAAAATTACCAAATAGGCGAGAATTCACAAAATGAATGAATAGGTGTAAGTATAAATTCCAGAACAGTCTGGTTCCCAAAATAACAGAGCTGTGACTATTGGCATGGATGACCAAAAGAACCAAGTGGCCCTACCTCTTCTGGGGGAACTCTCTCCCAAGCTATCCCCAGTGCCATTGTACCTCACCAAGAAACATATTTATATGCTACTGAATTCAAACAGGACTGAAAATACATTTACATACAAATACTTTCTAAATTAAAGACCACTTTTATAAGCAATAACACAATAATCATAAAATAGACAAGATTACTTTGATTAAGTAACATTTCAGTATCAATAGTGATTCTATCAGCTCATTGCAAAAAATGTTTTATTAATATAAAAACATATTAAGCACATGCATTTGTATTGCTTAGTTTCAAAACTGATAGAGAACACAACTTAATGACATACTCAGTTCAGAACCCTGAATTTATTACAAACTCAATTTCCATTGCTAAAGCTGTTTTAAGTTCTAAAACTTAGTATGAAGTAAATACCACAACAGTTTCAATATGGTGAATATATGAACTAGATGCAATTACAGGGCTTAAACTGCATGACCTGAGTCCTTTCATCCTGGACTTCTGGATGTTTTGAACTATAATTCCCCATATCACTCAGCCAGCCATGTCACAGTTCATTTACTGCTTTTGGGGAAACATATGGGCATTATTTTAATCAATATGGCAATAAACAAAATGAACTCCCTAATTAGAGTACATAGTTATGAGCTTATGTTAAAAATTAAATCATCAGTAACACCTTCTGTCTCAGAAGAAACATGAGCTGAGCTTATTTGTAGCTTCTAGTGGAGCCAGGCAGGTGCATCAACCCAAAGGTATCACCTTCCCTGTATTGTGGTTAAACACAACATTACACAACACCACACACTGAGTGTTTGAGTGACCACCTTTCTGCTGCATCTTTCTCTTTTATTTTCCCTTTACAATGTGTGAAGCAACACTTACAGAAGTGAGTTCTGAAGAGGCCACCCAGATCACATCAACCAGGAGGAGGATGACAATTCCTAGAGCCATTCTCCTGCGCTGAGCCGCTGAACTGCTCTGGGAGCTCATCCGGTTCATGACAAAAACCCACACCATCTGGAACCTGGGCAAGAGGGAAACACAAACAAAACACAGAAGATTAGTGGCACACAAAAAAATAAGCAGTGGGGGCAAGAGTTTCATATGTGTATGAACAGGACCCAATATGCAAGGACACACAGGCCTGTGCTTGTTAAAAAGCAGATCTTTGACAGATCTGGCAGGAAGTTTTCAGAGATATTAGGGACAAGTAGAAAGCAAATCTTGACTTTTCGACAATTTATCAACTGAAGTAAGCCAAAGCAGCTAAAACACACAATGCTTTTTTAGAATTCCTATGCTACAAGTTCTGCAAAATTCGAAACCCCAATGTTTTGGTAAATTCAGATACCTGACAGTGTAAATTAGATTGATGTGCTGTATCAAATGTCACAAACATGTTTAAAATTACAGGCAATTCAACAAACTTTTCTGAAGACATAGGAAAACATTTTGGTAAATTATGATACCTTATAACAAGGACTAATTAGAGGAAAAAAAAGAATAATTAATTGTAAACTTAAAAAAACAGACTACACATACAGTTGAATTTAAAAAAAATATATATAGCTATTTGGTAATTTATGAAATATAGGCATGAACCAATTCTAGTGAAAATCTCTCAAAAAATCCACTAATGCTACTAGCAGAGAATTCAGATTTGTGACACAGCTTTACCACTGCCCATTGGAGAGCCTAAATTTAGGAAAACTTCCAATTATATTACTAAAAACCTTCAAATACAAGTGACAGAGACTGATGACTCATTCACTGCTCTACTTGTATGAAAATCTTTCTGTAATGAATGTCAGTAAGATATGTATATGGCATTTCTATGATTAATATTAACTTATTTATATACCTATTTTAACAACCAATGTATTAAGAGTTAATTAACTACAGATTACATAGCATGCCATAAATTCAAACACTATCTCTGAGAGAACTGCACAAGGAACTGCAATCTAATTACCTTTACAGAACAGCTTCTGACTTTTGCAGTAAACAGAGGTGATCTACTTTGCTAATACAGTTTGATGAATTTAAATTGAACATGTTTTTTCCATATGTGTTACCATACAAACAATTGCTGTCTTTTCATTATTTACAAATTATTTATGAAAGAGAGAGTGCAGCAATGTCCTCAGCAAGGAAGGTATTTCTTTTTTCCAGAGTAGCCTGTTCCTCAGATTAATGATTTAAATGCCCAGGTAAGCACAAGTGCATTGGAGATCACAACACTGTTTCCTGCTTTGACTCTCCTTTGCAATAGTCTCTGCCATGTTCAAATCTTGACACTTTTTTCCTCCATTTTTTAAAGGGCTTCTTTCAAAAGAAAAATGAACAGGCAGAGCTCCTGAAGTATAATTATACCACTAGATCTGTGCTGATATATTCCATGTGTGGGCATCAGTTCTGGATAATTACTCTGCTTTTCTGATAAAATGGTGGGACTGACAAAAGAAAGCAGAAAGTAGGGAGGGGCAAAGTTATGAAAGTCTCAGCAAGGAACTAGTTTTTACTTGATACAGAATAGAAGAGAAAATATTTGTTCTCAAAGAGTAAATAAGTATACTATCTTAAACTTGAGCAAACTAACAGAGGTTTTCAGGCTTGAAAGCTTATAAAGGTTTTTTCAGTTCCTATTAATTGGTCTAATAGATACTACATATTATACTCTACAAACTTTGCCTTCATTCTATTATGACTAATAGCCTACAAGACATTACATGAAATTATGTTATATACAGCCTAAAAATTGCTCCTGTGTTTGCACAATATGCAGCTAAAATGGAAGCTGGCCATGAAAGAGTTCCAAACAGGCTGGAAGGAAGAAATCTCATTCCTGTCAGGCTACAGCAAAACACATGGACAGTGGAAAAGTATCCTAGAAATAGAAACCACTGCAGCCTTCCAGCAGTGATGCAAGTGGGGGAGAGGCAGCTGGAAATGGGAGGGAATGGCAGCAGCCTGATCAACTGGACATCTCCACATCAGATGCTCACTCACACCTACAGCTCTGCTGTTCTCACCACAAACTGCTTCAAAGCCCACAGCACACACACTCTGTGAACAGAGATCATGCACAGATAATGTTCACATTCTGCAGTTGCTTAATCTTGTACTCAGCTTGTACAAATCCCTTGCTTTAAAATCCCTCAACAGGAGTGAGGTGAAGGATGATAGAACACCCAGCACTTCTTAGATAAGAGGTTACTCACAAAGTTATTCACAGTCTATGTACACATCACACCATTTCTCCTGAACCTGTGATAAGTAGATGTTAAAATTCTAAATAAAGAACCCATAGCTATGCCTTGAAGTTGAAATTTTTTGTATGTTACAGTAAGAGCAGCTATTACTCTCTCATCTGAATACCAAGTGTCTGTTTAAGATTTCTGGGTGCCTAATAGAGCCTTTTGCTTGATTCCTCCCTAACAAGGCAAAAAGCTTAAGAAGAAAAGGTGACTACAAAGTGCAGCATGATCACCTTCAAGCTAAGAGTTCACTAAAAAATTATGAAGCAGCAATACTAAAATGCCTAAAATGTTCAGCAGAAAACCAAAAGTCTATTGAAACATATATACTAAGTTTTAGGACAGCATTAAAACCCTGTAAAACATCACACAAAATGCAAAGGCAGATTGAAACAACTTTTTTGCAGTTTTAGACAGGCACATTATACCACTTATTAATACTCATGAACTTGCAATGAAATACAATTCCACACCTTCCTCTATGCTTGGCTTCTGCACACTAAGGGCAATATGCCCTTACAGAAACGCCCACTCAGGAACAAGATTTAGTTTTCTCACACTTACCTTCCACAATTACTGCAAAAAAGAAACAAAAGTGCTGACTAACAAACTTCACACTTCATGTCAAAGTGATGATAGTCTCCTAAAAAGAAAACAAACAAAAGCAAAGTCTGAAACATCATGTGCATTGGTATATTATGCAATTATTTCTGCAAAATATTGTCTAAAATTTCAAGTTCCACACGCATCTTCTGCAGCTCAAGTCCTAAGTGTTGGGGACATACAGATCCAGAACCTTAAAAATCAGATTGAATCAAAAATGTCAGCAGGACAGCCCTTAACTGCAAGAAAACAGGATCCTTTACTACTTTTGATATTTCAAAGAACATGAGCCCTTCCTTGATAATTGACTGTAAGAGGTTCACATGAGAAACAAGAAGCTGATGATGTTAAGTTCTGTTTTTTTAAGCTATGCAGAGAAAGGTCCTATTTCTAAAGCCTACAATCCTAAGCAAAGAATTTAAACATTAGAACTAGGAAGGTAATGGAAGAAGATTGAGGCTTGTTGGCCTTAAAATAATCTAGAAAGATAAGGCACCTCCATGTTATGTCTTGTGGAAGCTCAATGTCTTTCCTTAATTGGATACAGCATTATTACTGTATTAAAACAAAACACCACCTTACCTAATTTTTTTACATTTTTTTTAATTTTTAAACACAGATCCTATAAACATATTCAGTAAAATCCTCTTTTAAAGTGTTATATAGAAAAATACACATTATACACAAAGGGCCAGAAGATATATAGGCTGAAATAGAAATGATGGTTTAACAGTAAATATCATATTCTACTCTCTTAAATAGAGCAGAAGCTTTGGCATGTTTGCCTTTTGTTACCATTATCAGGAAATAAATATGTTTCCATGTAATATAACTTTAAACATATCAGCTGAAATTTGACATTTAAAGGCATATTCATTTAAAAGGCATTTTTTAATAACATTATAATCTTCAACAAATAGCATGGAGATCCCTTAAAGTCTTTTTATTTATTTATTTACCATTTCAACAGTCTTAGAGTTGATGCTGTCATCTTGTAGAACCATTTTTCAGCCAGCTACCTGAAGATCTTCTGAAAAATAAACATTAAAAATTTTTTTGTCATGACACTGTACTCTCACTTTAAAATGTTGCAGTATCCTAGATCATGTAAGCAGAGTCACTGTTTTGTGATACCAAAAAAAATTACAAATGGCCCCACTGTGCAGTGTACAGTGCGTGTGCACAGAGCTGACTGCACTAAAGCCAACAGGCTCAGCAGCCTGTCCAGCCCTGCTGTTCTGAGCATGCAACAGGCAACTTCTGAGGGCAGGATCTATAGCTGCACCACTGACACTTCATGTGCAATCTTACTTGGAGAGCATCAAATGTTTCTTTGTGCAGATTATTTCCACACTAAAAGTTCCAACCAAAAAGAGAAAATCACATGTAATTCACGAGCTTTTATTGCACTGACAGTCAGGGGAGAGAATATTGTAGGTCAAAGAACTGCCAAATCATTGCAAAACAGAAGTATTGCTGTTTTGTGAGGAAAACACACAGCCTGTCTCTCCCCCCCACACACACACATAAAAAAAAAGAAAAAATACATAACAAGCATGACACAGAACAGCAGCTCAGTCACAAACCATGGCGCAAGCAAGTCAACTGCAAACTCTTCCTTGTATTTACTCAAGATTATTTCATATACAATTTGAAAGACAACATATCAAGATAAGGCTTGCAAGCAAAATAAATGGGTTTAGTTTTTCCAGTTATACCAGCTGCTCCAACAATACAAGTTCTGGGATACAACCTCCTCCCCCTTTTAACATGTTCTGCCACCAGCTGATTCCTGTTTCATATTTGATTACTTTTGAGATAAAAGAAAACAGAGACACTGCTTTCACTTTAACCAGAAAAAAAAAAGCTGAAAGTAAACTGATTTACATTTATATGTCAAAATCTGTAAACATACATTAAAGCAACATTAATCTAACACAGCTCTGACCTCTGCTCGACTTCCAAAGGGTATCAGGAGATGAGAGCAAAGGCAGGAATATTCAGGAAAGATGGAAAGGTGAGTCTTATGCTACATGACTATTACATTCACTACAGTCTTGTCATTTGTACTCCAAGAAAGTTTCCTGTAGGATCTGTAGAATATAGTGAAGCAAAAGATGCAAAAAAGCAACCAAGTTTCCCATGCCAGTACTGAGAACTGCAAGTAGAGATCATTGTTCCTATCTAAATAAGAAGTTAAACAAGACTGAAGTTTGCACAGAAAACACATCAATTTTATTAACAAACTAAGAGAATCTTATTTAACATAAAGAGATGTTTTAGGAATCTCATGGTGCACAATGTAACAGTCACACTATCAAATTGTCATGGCACAGCTGGATCCTGGCATCCAAGGAATAAAAAGAACATGCACATTTTAATGTTTTCATGAATAAAATTAAAAAGTCTCCTATTCAGCACTTACTTAAAAATCATAGAACAATGCTTCAAACACATGTTCCCATGTAGAACTAGTAATGCAGAGTATTATACTTCAGAGCTCTTAGCAGCTACCAGTGCATCCAAGCGCACAGATCTCAGTTTGCTCCTAGAGCAGCCCCAGCAAGCCTGGCACCCTGCTGGACTTGAACTTTGACTGCACTGACTTAGCAACACCCAAGTTTCAGGTCTGCAGAGTGAAAGTTGACAAGCAGAACAGACACTGACCTCCTTCTTATGCTCATCCAGGAACAATAGGAGAAACAACTCCATGTCAAGCTGCCAAGTTCTCTCTAAGCTTCACCATGTACAGAGAAACCTCTCAGCCACCAGGAGCTCTACATTTAACATCAGCTAAGGATTACAAATGACATCCATTTCACATGCTGCAGATCTAATCTTGTCTAGAGCAAGGACTAAACATATCGTGCTTTGTCACAGGATATACAGACACAGATCCCTGATAAGAACCAGCACAGCAGCTTTCAGCACATGACAGTGGCAGCTGAAAGCTGAGCCTTCCAGGCAAGGTAGAAATCGGCAAAATCACCGTACTCAGAGTAAATGGGGGTCTGCTCCTTCCTTCCTGCCGACAGGTATCTTTGGGGAAAAGTTACGGGAACAAAAAGAAGAAAATGAGGAAAGCTTCTTAAAGCACTCAGAGAAAAGTGTATGCCTGAGGAGAAAGATACGTGGCTCAAGCCCTGAGAATCCTGGAGGAGAAAGAATGAGTGTGCTGCACTCGTACCTAAAACATTGGAAACCGCAGGGGGAAAGAAAAGGGGGCTGCAGCCCAAGCAGGGGCAGGCATGGACCCTCTCACGCCCCCGGCGAGGCCGGACCGTGGTGCCAGCTCAGAATCACTGAATCCATTAGGGTGGAAAAGACCTCTGAGATCATCGAGTCCAACCCACAACCAAACACCACCTTGTCACCCAGACCATGGCACCGAGTGCCACGTCCAGTCTTTGCTTAAACACCTTCAGGGACGGTGACTCCACCGCCTCCCCGGGCAGCCCATTCCAGTGTTTAATCACCCTTTGTGAGGAAATTCTTCCTCACGTTCAACCCAAACCCGCCTTGGCGCAGGTTAAGGCTGTGTCCTCTCATCCTGCCACTGTTCTCTGGGAGCGGGGCCCGACCCCGCCTGGCCACAACCTCCTGCCAGGGAGGGACAAGGTCCCCCCGAGCCTCTTTTCTCCAGGCTGAGGCCCCCCAGCTCTCTGAGCCACTGCACACAGAACTTGTGCTCCAGACCCTTCCCCAGCTCCGTTACCCTTCTCCGGACACGCTCCAGCCCCTCACTGTCCTTCCTGCAGCGAGGTGCACGGAACAGGACACGGCACCCGAGGCGTGGCCTCACCAGAGCCGAGCACAGGGGCAGAATCACTTCCCTGGTCGTGCCGGCCGCGCTATTGCTGATACAGGCTGGTTCTGGGGAGAGCGGAACCCCCTCCACACACCCGCAGCCCGGCCAGGAGGGCTCCCCCGAGGCGGGGAGCGGAGAGGGCGCTGCCCACACCGCTGTCACGGGCGGACGGGCCCGAGGGCCGGCGGGACCCGGGTCACTCGCACACCCCCGGCCGGGCGGGCACGGCCCCCCCGCCCGCGCGAAGGGACAAAGTTCCCTCCCGGGCCTGGCCCCGCTCAGCCCTGCGGGGCCTCTCGCCCGCGGCACTCCCGGCGGCGGCAGCGGCGGCATCCGCCCGGTCCCGTTCCCACTCCCGCTACCTGAGGCCGCGCCGAGCCCNGTGGGGCTGCTTGGTCTCGGGGTCCTGGTCCCTCTTGCAGCAGCACAGGCAGATCAGGTACACGGTGAGGAAGAGGAGGTTGAGGCCGAGGCACACGGCGGCCACCAAGCCCAGGAAAAGCAGCGACTGGGAAGGAGAGAGGGGACAGTCAGTAGCTGTGCCCGTGACCCGCTCGTGTGCCCGGGATGCGGCCGCGTCCAGCGCCCCACGGGACCATCACGTGCGGTAGAGGAACCGTCCCCATCCCCGTCCCCATCCCCGTCCTCATCCCCGTCCTCAGCGCCGTTCCCGTGCACGTCGCCATCCTCGTACTCACTCCCGTCCGCGTCTCCATCCCTATCTCCATCTCTATCCCCGCTCCATTCCCATCACCGTCCCCATCCTCGTCTCATCCCCATCCCTGTCCCGTCCCCGTCCCCCTCTCCGTGCCCATCCCGTCCGTCGCTTCAGGCGCTGCGCCAAAGGCTGCGGTGCCGGTGCCGCCTCGCTCCGTGCCCGCCGGGAAGCCGCGCTCGGCCCCGCGCTGGGCAGGGCTCCGGGGCCGCTCCCGGGATCCTGCCCGGGGGCGCTGCCCTGAGGCGGAGGAGCAGCCACAGCGGGACGGCAAAGCCGGGCTTGTGCCGGTCCCAGCAGCAGCGGGGCCATCCCCCCGCGGCTCCCGGACAGCTCCTCCCGGGAGCAGCGCTGGCCGTTCCGAAGAGATGGACCGTCTCTAACGAGGGAATGGGCAGAACAGCTCTGATGGAGCAGAGCTCCTCCGGAGAGACGGGCATTTATACAGGCTTTCCCACAGCTGTAACATAAGCAAGTTTAAAAAAATAAATAAAAAAAAGGAATTAAACTAAAACGTGGAGGAACAGAGAAGGCAGAGGAACAGAGCACGGAGTGAAGAACTAGAGATGGAGAAGTGGGATGGAGCTTGAAACCAGTCTGTCAAAAAAAGGGGAAAAAGAAAAAGCAAAGCGTGCAAGACCCGTGGGAAATGTCCTAAAACGCAGTCAGCTGGTGGAATCTTTGTTTCATAGTTACCACAACCTTTACGCTCTATGACACAAAATCTCACAGGAGCTGAAAGTGGTGGCAACTAATTAAATTCTCAAAATAGATGTCTGCTTCACTATCAACACACTTTTGAGAGCATAAAAAAGTGAAACTGTGTAGATGAGCAAGCTAGATTAAAACACGGTCCCCTTAATTTTGAGATGTGTAAGTTGTGACTAGCAAGCTGTGAAAGGAAATACTAGACAAAGCCTATAAAAACATTGATTTAGATGAAATTGCAAAATCAGATTCTGGTCTTGTCTGGTTTGGTCTTGTAGCCCATTTTACCTCTCTGCAGTCACTGTTGATTAATATTTAAGAACTAAGCTCACAATACCAACCTAAATATAACCAATGTTTTATGTTGTGTTGCTGATTATTCAGCATTCACCTGCTAACAGAAATTAAGTTTTTGCAAAATTTAAATACTACATATTTTGGAAATTTTACAGCAAACATTACATTTTACATTATACATTTCTAGGAAACAGTAGCAGTGTATACACATGAGTAGAAAGGTAAATGATGTTTAATTGAATTAGGTGATACATATGATACAGCTGCCAAGTTAAGTGCTACTCATGCTTGCACAGTGTTGAAATCAAGCATGGTATTTCACTCTTCCTACAAGTTAGTGATTGAAAAAATCCATTATCTCTTATCTCATCATCATATGTCTGGGTGAGTTTTCCTGTTGGGCTTGAATTATTTCCTGTATGTAAACCAAAGTTACTTCTTAAGAAGGAGAGAAAAAAACTTTGAGAACTTTTAGTCTGAAACTGGTTTGGGCTTATTTTTTGAGCCTGAATTTCTTAATATAGCTGTATTTTAATTTGCATATAGTAGCTCTAAGAGGCATCCAACAGGTTTGATGCCCCATAAAACCAGTTGTTAGAAGTAATAGGATACAATCCCTACCCTGAAGCATTTGTAGCATAAATGACACAAGGACATGTAGTGAATTATGCTCTTGGTTCAAACTGTCCTTTTTTGATGTACTCTGAGTATACACTCTAAATCCTGTATTGATTTGTTTTTCTTCTGTGCTCACTATCTTCTGCCTAAAATTGCCAAAATGTTCAATACGGTGCTTTTGTATGAAATTTTGACTTTACAGCTTTGGAAAGAGATGTTAGGTAAAATGAATTTCTTAGACAAAGCTCCAGGAAAATAGGAGTCCTCTTGAAATGGTGCATTCTGTGGAATTTGGAATTGAATATTATATAAAATATAACTGCAAAAACCTGTGTGCATCTCACAGCATCTCATTTTCTTGGGTCCTGCAGATCTTTGCTTAAGTATTTATACAGAGACTCAGTAAACTTACATGGCTTATCCAAGGTCAGTCAGTTCACCAGCAGCAAAACCTGAGAAGACAACTAAAGAGTTATGACTACAGTACCCTGACAGAGAAACTGCATATAGTACTTTCCTATAGCTAATAGTGCCTTTACTAAATAATATATTGGAAAATATTATGCATAATTTATATTAAAATGGAGTATATGTTTAATATATAAAAAAAAACAAAAACAAAACAAAAAAAACCCCAAACTGTGCATGTGTTCCTGTGAACCAGGAGAATGAATAAGACACGAAAGAAAGCTGAGATTCCCAGGCTCTTCTGTCTTACCTGGTTATGCATTGATAGAAAAGCTCTGGAAAAGGGAAACTTCCATTTGAGAGCAAACAAGAAAGCTCAGCTTGGTTTGCTGCCCCTGGAAAGTGTTTTCCCATGGTGACTGGCAGTAGCAATGGCAAAATATCTGTGATACACAGATTTTCTCTCCTTTTATCCTTTAGTCTCCTTTGACAATGGAAAGCACACGAAACCCCACCTGAACTAAAGCCAGCTTTCTGGGTGTAACTCCATGTGTCCTCCTCAGTATGTGAGTTTCCTTCTTTAGGAGTTTGGTTTTCTCCTTTAAGAGTTTGCACCTCAATATGGCAACACCTTTTAAATTAAGTTAAATCGACCTTTGTTAATGTTCTGATTGTAAACATTTTGGCTGGGGCAGGCAAACAGGAGAGAGCTGCTGTCCTTAAGGTGGAGAGCCAAGATTTCTTCATCACAGGATGAAGCACTTATGCTGTGGTTCCTGAGGCATTTGAAGAAAAACAGGTCAACATTGTTAGAAGCCTAGAAGTTTGTACTTATTACACCAAGAAATATCACAGGACTTCTGTATTTTTCACTCTATATTAAGTAATTTGCTTCCTATTGTAAAACTTCCCGTGATAATCTTGTGTCTTCTCTGAAAGAAACTATTATAAGAATGATTTCCCTTCTCTTTTTACTCTGCCTTTTTCAGGAATTAGATTTCAGAAAACACATGTAATAAAACAATATGTATCTTGCAAATATACACATACTGCATATTTATTTTTCTTGCTGTGAATATTTTAGTTACATAAATAGCATTTCTATAGGCAAAGGAAAATTACATCTACTTCCCAGCAGCACTATAATATTTTCATAAGATAAAACATCCACAAAACATGCAAACCTTCTAAATTGCATGTATCAAGAAAATTTGAATTCAGTTGCTGCTCATATATGTTCTACTTATAAGAACATAAAAGCTGACTTGGAAAAAATAGATCATATCCAAAGAAGGAAATGTAATACTCTGTGGGTCTCATAATAGATCTCTACAAAGGGATTGAATCTATTTATTTTAGAGAAATCCTTCCTTCAAAAGGATTTGGAACAGATCTTTGATGAACAAGATGTTCATGTTGATGAACAAGGCAAAGCAGCAGAAGAAACTATATTAAATTTAAACTGACAAAGTCAGTTTTGATCAACTTCTGTTCTCCTTAGGGAAAGGATATAGTCTGAGTGCTCAGGTCTACACTTGGTGTAGGATGGATGACAGCAGGGTTTTCCCCTGTTCTGTTGGGTTAGATCAAAAGTCCATTTGCTCAGAATCATCATATCTCCACAGTGACTCATAATGGATGCCTGGGAAAAAATGGTGTTGGAGTAAAGGGAGTAGTGGTTTCTGTGGCACATCCTTCTAGCTTTTGGAAATAAGTAAGTAAGAGCATTCTTACCAGAAAGTCTGTAATTCAGCCAATACCTTTAACAGCTCTTGATGGAACTATGAATTTGGCTAATCCCTTCTGTAAACCCAGAAACACATGAGCTGTTAAGGATTTATTTAGGCAGAGTCTTGTGATGTAACAGAAAATGTTTTGTTTTGCTTGGGTTTAGCAACAGGATTTTAGCCACTGGTCAACAATCTTATCACACAACTTGTAATCCTTGTTCCACTTCACCTTCTTTGCATTATTTAACTGTCTCATATGTGTTCTCAACTGTCCTTGAGGTGTTCTCACATCCTAAGCCCTGCTTTGCAAGGAGCCACTTGATTCTACTGCTCAGTTATCCTCACTGCCTTCCCCTCCTCCTGATCCGATTCTTGAGAGGCTGAAATGAAAACCTTCACATGACTACATGATATATATAGTTAGACTGTTACAGTTACAATTTCCATTCCGTTTTCAGCTTCTTTTTTGTGCATTTACAAACACTTTGTATTTTTGACCCCTGCTGAGCTGTTTTCTTAAATGTTTTACCTGATGACAAGGCTCTAAGAAATGTCAGTGCTTAAAAATGTATACTTTTGAATAAAATCTGTGCTGAATACTATGAAAACTACTGGTGCTTACAGGAAAAATGTTATACTGCATATGTAATAGAAGCAAAAACCACAAATATTTTTGTGATGTAACTTTTTATCGACTGTTACTTCTAATAATTGTAGAGAATTAACTGGAAACGAGCTTTTTCTTCTTCCTACTGAAAATTACTTGCAAATATTAGCTAGTAATAAAATTACAGACTAGTGAAACAACTCATTTTGGGGAACTTGTCATCGCTTACTTCAGTCTCTTTACTCTGCTGATTTATAATAGGAAAGAAAACAGGAAGCTTAATTGGCAATGGGATTTCCCAGGCTGAAAATTACTAAATTGCTATCACTCAATTATTTTCAGTAGATGAGTTGTGATCATAATTTGTTTAAAACAACACAATTTTAAAAACCATTTGAAAGCCTATCCAAGCAAACCAAAAAGTAAATTGAAAGTAAACCTTTTGGAAGCATTCTGAATTACAGAATTACCATGCCATTGAGAAAAATCCAATGCAGGAGGGGACTGCACGTGTAACCTTCATGCATGTTGACAACCAGAGAGCCATTTGAACACCAGAGCTAGCAGAGATGCATGTGTGAGCAGGAATACTTGTGCTGCTGGAGATGTGATCCAAAAACACTAAATAGGCCTTAACAGAGAATCAAAAGTGATTTTTATTTACATTGACTATCCCATTGAAGCAACTTTTCTAAAGGTCAAGTCAAGCAGTTCTCCCAGCACAAGTCTAATCAGATGGCATTGCTTATAATCTGATCCCACGTGTTCAGAACACAGAACAGATTTTTGCATTTGTGCTTTTGCACATTCCTGTGTGAATAATCACAGTGATTCACGGAGGCTCATTGCAACATAAGGTGGTATTCAAAGGGAATGGAAGCATTGCCCAATATGGTGCTGGTGAACTGATCCCTTGCTGGGATGCAGAATGCTCCACATAAGGCAGGTATTCTCCTGAGAAGGGCCTCAAGCAGAGGAATGAACGTCCCATATTGATCCTTACCCCATTAGCAAGGGAGACCTACTGTGTGTATATAGCTTCTATGGAGAGAGCAAGAAAATGGATTAAACTGGAAGCTATTCTTCAGGGAAATAGAGGAGGGTACATTTTGTTTTCCACATTTTGTAATTTTAAAATGTACCTCTGGTCCTTTGAATGTAGATGCTCTTAAACTGCAGCAACAATGAAATTTTATCAGGTGAGGAATTTTGCATGGACAGAGCTGCTGGTTTGGGGATTTGCTGGTGCATTATTTTTACATCAAAATATTTCAAAGTGTGTTGTCCAGAAAGGTCAATTTGGTTGGCTTGTTAGGATGGAGCACAAAATAGAAAAGGTATGTAGTACTCCAAATAGGTATTTTAATGCCCTTATTCTTGCAGTAAGGACTAACATAATTAGTGTAATCTGTTTGTCTATAAGATTTTGCCCAATTAACACATCCATCAGCATAATTCACTGGAGTGTTTGTTTTTAGTACTGTTTTTTAAAGCAGTAGAGTGAGAGAAACACTTGGATACAATGTTTCTGTTAGTTTTGATATATTTCTGATACACAACATGTGAAGACCACATCCTTAAAAGTTGGCTGTGGCCTTCTTCAGAGACATCCACATAATCCTTACAGTGCCACACACAGCACTGTAGAGTTGCAAATCAGATTTTATACTTCTTGGTGACCCATTAAAATATTATTTCAGGAAAATTTCCTACAGTCTTTCAGCAGGACAAGCAAGAAACCCCAGATTTATAGAAGTGAGTTTCTTTCACTATATATTACACAACAGAGAGAACAAACCCAGCATGGAGGCACCCAGCATTCAGAAAGACTGCTTTGAAATTGTTTCCATTTTATATGCATGCAGCATTGTCACTAGAAATAGATTGAGTTATATATTTATCGAAGAACACAGTACTTTTAAAGTGTTCCACTGCTGACTAACTGAACTAGCATTGTATATTGTTTCTAAATAAATCATACATCTTAATAGGAAACTTGGACTGCAGATAGCTGTGATAATTGAAAAAGATGATGCACGAGCTGTTCATTGCCTTCCCCCAGCTCTGGTGGAGAGAATGTTCCCTATTCTGTGACAGAGAACATTCCCTATCCTGCAAGAAGGAAGGCAGCCAAATTATTTAACCTATCAGAGGGGGTATTTTCAGTTATGTCTCATTTTGTCTAGAGACAATTGGAGAGTATTTATCCATGCCTCTGCAATAGAACTAGGGATGCTATAAATCCAGCTGACTGGAAAGGCTGGTTCCATCTCCAAGCTGCATCCAGAGGAGGACACCTGTCTGTGTGAGTTCCAAATTATCCTCCTAGTCCTCTTCTCCTCCCTGCATTATCTTGAAGTAAATATAATCAGAGTGATATGGAGCAATGACCATAGCTGTGATATAATAACATTATAACATCTGTGGTTTTCTGAAAGCTAATCTGAGGAGTCAACTGAAGAGAATATATGTTTATCAAAAATCACAAACCAAGGAGAAATCCAAACACGTACAATATGAGTGTTTCTAAACAATCCTCTTATGAAAAGCCATTTAGAATGAGAGGGCAAATATTAGCAGCCAAACCCTCTCAAAAGTTGGTAAACATCTGTTAAAGCCAGAAAAGTGTCTTGGAACAGAAACCCATTTGTTTACCTGTCAAACATTCGGTTACTTGCACTTTCAAATGGTTGGTAGTTAAAAAACCCATTATGTCACTGTACTCTCTATGACTCTGCATGCTACTTTTTTTGTGAAATGACCCACTTGGTTCATCTTGATGCTCTTTTCCAGTCCAGATTTTCTTGCTCTTATACTTGCCACTGTCTCTAGGCTTTGTTTTATCCCCCATGAGCTCCTGTGCTCTGCTGGAAACCTCACATACCTGTTAAACTGCTGCTAAACTGCAAAGTGGTGACATACTGGTTTTATTTAGCACATGGATGACATCTTTGAATAAAAAATAAGAGATCACTGAATTAGAAACAGTGAATTTATGTAAGTTTGTGAGTTCTCATGAGTTTTATTCACATTAATGTTCATGACATGGTGAACATGGAAGTTGATGCCTAAAGTACAACCACTAAGGCAGGTCAGGTGCTTACAGCTGGGATTGATTTCGGTTCTCAGTTCTGTTGAAGTGCCTAAGTCACATGAAAAAGCAGCAACACACATTTGTTCCAGCCAAGGAAGTAAATAGGTACAACTGAGAACACATCATAACATTCCTATTACATGGGAAAGCACAGATTTTCTGATCATGGCCAAACTATTCCTTGGCTCCCAGGTGTGCCTGTGTGCAGCCTGTGCAGTGTAGGTACAACTCAGGGGCAGAGGTTTGTATCCTGCTTTGCTGTTGCAGAAATCCTGCTGCCATCCTTCTGCTAATTCACTTACAGAGGGTTTATAAAGGAGCAAGATGTATTCATTATGAGAAAACCCAGAATAGCAGCATAAAGATAATCAATTTTGAATGGAAAATCAAGCTGTAAATAAGAATTCAGAGTTTCCCTCAACTGCAGGACTTTTGCTGATTTTGCCTCAGCTCAGAATATCAAATTCTTACTCGAGGCATTGTATTTTCAGTCAAATTATTTTTCTAGGTTTATCTTTTGATACATGATTTGCTGTTACTCCTATCAAATAAAACAAGCAATAATGGTGTTATCATCATAATAGTCCAAGGATATAAACAAGCCCCAGTTTATAAGTTTCTCCTTACACACCTTGCTCCAGTGTACCAAGAATTACAGTCGGGTTTTTTCCCATCACTTATGTAGAGAAAAAAATATGGTTGTACTAATTATATTTTGAAAGTTAATGGTTTTAGCTGATCTAAGTCAAACTCTTGGAGAGCAGCCATATCAAATGAGTTCCTGGTAAATTGCCATGACTTCACCATGTGCAGTTCCATGAAATTACATGCCTCCCATATGGCTGTTGCTATAGCTATGCCAAAATCAACCAATTACACTGTAATCTTGCTTGTGGCCCTTCTTGGAAGAAATCTACAAACATCTTATATCTGGGTAGATAAAAGGGTTGGTTTTTTTGGTTTTGTTTTGTTTAGCTCTCTGTAGTATTCATTCAGCTCTTAGAAAATTTATTTGTATTAAAATACTCAGAACATGATGGGTAAGTGATTAAGCAGTATACTTTATTATAAATACTTACAATAATGAACTATTATCTAATGGATAACCTAGACCTGATTTTCCTTGGCTGTTTCTCTAGCTTTTATTGTCATGTTTACCTGGGCTTAAGAGCTGTTCATTGTGATGTGTTGGATATTAATGTGCCTTTTAAATTCAGTTTATACCACTCTGAATGGTAACATGCTGATCCAGACAAGACCAGAATCTCAGCCCTCCTGGGCATTTCCAAAATCCTTTCACCCCTGGAACTTTTACTTCCTTTTGGGGTTTTTTTTCCTTTTGTTCCTAGCACTTTACTGTGCTTCCCAGGCCTGGATCTATATATGGATTCACAGCTTTGCTCTTTCTGCATGTTCAAGGGCAGGCCATTAACTACATGAAAACGATCCAGAATGAGCAGGATGCTGAAAAGCTTCCCACATAGCTTAGCAAGGGATTTGTAATGCTTTTGTCTGGGCAAACACTTCTTCAGGCTGAGGTACTTGTGTGAAATGTTAATACTTAGTATTGATGGAGCTGGTAGATCATACCTGCATGTTGGAAAACTCTGGAGCCCACAACTTATTTGTATAAAAATTGCAGAAGGCTGTGCAAATTCCCTCCATCTGAATCAAACTGTTAAACTGCATCGTGTTTACCTGTTGATTAATAAAACACTTTCCTTCTGACTTTAATCCTCTCATTCCTCATTCATTTGTATTCATCTGCATTCCCTTGCTTTGTGTTTACATTGTAAACTGCCTGGAGGCAACTGGCAGCAGGAGGAGGATGCTCTGCAATGGTAATTACTTCTGTTATCATGGATATTTAGGAAAAGATCACCTGCAATCCAACTGTGCTCACAGAAACTGGACTTGATGCATCATAGAAGGATGCTGTTGCTAGATTATGAGTGCTGTATAGGATTTCATAGAATCACTAAGATTGGAAAAGACTTCTAAGACCATGGAATTAGCCCAGCACCACCGTGCTCACCACCAGAACATGTCCCCAAGTGCCACATCCACATGCCTTTTGAACACTTCCAGAAATGGTACCAGATAAAGGCAATTCAGGGTTTTTTTCACTCCCATTCCATTGGTAAGATTCAGAACATAAGAAGACATTGCCTCTACACATTAAGAATTTGATTTCTGGTACACCCTGAAACAAAGAAAAGCTTCTCATAACTTGGAAACTGACTTCTGGCCAAATAAGGATGAAAAGATTTAGAAAATTACACCATGCAAACAGATCGTGGGCTTTTTCTACTGTTCCTGTACTGAAGAAATAAGTAAGGGTTGGAAAACATTTCCATGAAAGAAAGTCTTGAAACCTACCAGTCAGCACAGCAATCCTGCAGGATCTAGCTGAATTTCAGCTTTATAAGCTCGATTTTGTAATTTAAGAACAAGACTTCTATGCCTAAAATATCCTCCAAGATAATGTAGATGCCAATGCACGAAACTACAAAGGGTCTATACAGAAACTGGTATTGAAATTTAGATTTACCTTTTTGGATTTGGACTAATAACATATCAAACTTGTGGTTATGGTCTAACAATGTGAGATAATATTGCTTAAAGAGAAATCTTGCCCCTTTATTTTATTGGACTGGGGCCTGAGTCCACAGCCACCTGAAGAACTGCATCTGGCAAGACTAATAAAGTGAAACATGAGATCTCATAGCCAGGGAGTTCAGTCTTTCAACTCCTTCCCTTGCAAAACTGTGATTGACTTGGCACCTTGATACCGAGAGAAATCCTATGCTTTTTGGTCCTCAAAAGTAAATTCCACTGTAATTCAGTAAACCAAAATGCACCAGCACTGCTCTTTTTCAGTGTCATTCTTCATGCACACTCAGGAAGAACACACACCAATAGTAGGAGATTGCAGTGGAGATGCTTACCAGACTTGCTTCACTTTCCATATGAACTGCAGTGTTATTTTGTTCTGCTCAGTGCCCTACCATTTCCAAGAAAACACATGTACTCATAGGGAGGAAAAGATAAATCCAGCTATGGGATATTTTCTGTAGAGTGCGTTACAGCAAGTGGTTTTGGGTGTAATTTAAAGTTTTATAGTGAAATGATGTTTCTGCTAGAAGAAAGTCTCCAGCACACTATTACAGCTGTTCCACTATCTGTCCTTTGGCTTTGCTATTAAAGTTTAGCTACACTAAGCAGAAGAATTATTTGGAAATATTAGGTAATAAAGACTGGTCAACTATGGAGCATTAATGATTGCTCTCTTTGAATCTCACTGCAGCTGGGCAAATTAACTCAGTGGTGCTGATCCCCTTGAACTGGCTCTGTTGAGCTGCATGGGCAGGACAGGACCTGCCAGCTCCATCCTTCCCACATGCCTCACGTTTTTTGACCTTGTCTTCTGCTCCTCCGGGAGGATACTTGAACTCCTGCAGCTGGAGCCCCAAGCTGCTCTCTCATTCCTGGATTCCATCTGCCAGATGCAGCAGTTGAACCTGCTGCATGTTTAACTACAAGGTAATAAAACTGAGAGTGAAAAGTCCACATGCTAGTTTATACACTAACTCTATTTATTTTAGATAAATATTTACCTATACACACACAAAGGCACATACATAAGAGAGGGCTATTTGCACTTTCTGTGAAAAGCTTTCAGAGATATTAATCTTTAATATCCAGCATAGCTCACAAGCTACACAATATCCTGCAGAAACCCCTTTCATTATCTGTAAAGTGTCTCATAATGTTCTATTCATAATTTGCTTTGACATTAAAATAAAAATGTTAATATTCTCAATATCCCCTTTCCTTGCTTATGTTCCTCAGGAAGATCTGGCAGCCCACAGAAGCCAGATGGTGACTCGAACTTCCCAACAGAACTGCCTACAAAAAGGGATGGTTTTGCTCCCTCCTGTCTCATCCTGAAGGGCATGTACCTAGTTCTTCCTTTGCACTGGCACTGACTCGACTCTATCCCTCCAACGAGCTTGGGCAAAGAGCCTATTAACTAGAGACAGCTTAAACCAGATAAGGAGAACAAAAATTTGAAGAAGGAAGCAAGACCACTGTGAGGATACTTGGAGGGTTCCCTAAGGAACACGGGGCCACCTGCAGTGACACAGCTCCGAGGTGAAGCCAGGATGTCAGACCAGGACCAGCGGGACACGTATATATATATACACAGGCAAGTGTAATACCCAGCCAACAAGCAAGGCTAGCACAGCACAGACCTACAGCAGAGCTCAGACAAAAACTGAGAGGCCAGAGCTGAGCTTCAATGGGTGCTCCAGTTCTCTGGGACAGGGACTGTGGGGTGGAGGCCCCTGGTGAGGCTGATTAGAGCCATTAAGGTCCATTAGTGCCCGCTGAGCCCTGACAATGACAATTACTACTTTTGACGGACTACCAAATTTGTTCAGAGTTTGACATCTGATTACGCCATGAAGCTCACATATTCACATTGCCCAAGCGGGAGCAGCAAGCACAAGATTGAAAATACCTGAAAGGCCCTATATGAGAACAGTTAAAATACTAAGATACTTTGAAAACAAAAGAAAATAGTGCGTGGCTGCTGTACAGCACTGGGCAAAGACTGGGCCAGCCCTGGAGGGCACAGCACTCTGTCCTTCAAAGCCTGAAGGGTTGTGGGAGGTGGAAAGAGAGAGAAAGGGAAGAGTACAGATTGCATTGTGTCCGTCTGAACACCAGACCCCAACAGTGCATTGTCCCTTGCCCTCTTTGGGACAAAGATGATGAGGGATGCGGAACATCTCTCTTACAAGGAGGGATTGCAGGAGCTGGGCCTGTTTAGTGTGGAGAAGACTGAGAGGGAATCTCATAATCCATATAAATATCCCCCGGGTGGTGCCAAGAGAATGGTGCCAGACTCTTTTCAGTGGTGCCCAGTGACAGGATGAGGAGCAACAGCCATAAGGTAAAACACAAGAAGTTTCACCTCAACATGAGAAAGAAGGTGAGGGTGGCAGAGCACTGGAACAGCTGCCCAGAGACATGGTGGATTCTGCCTCTCTGGAGACATTCAAACCCCACTTGGATGCGTTCCTGTGTCACCTGCTCCAGGTGACCCTGCCTTGGCAGGGGGCTTGGACGGGATGATCTCCACAGGGCCCTTCCACCCCTAACAATTCTGTAATTCTGCCACGGGGATGAACTGCCCAGGGAGGTGGTGGAGTCCCTGGAGGTGTTTAAGGGAAGCCTGGACGTGGCACTCAGTGCCATGATCTGGTTGACACGGTGGCGTTCGGTCACAGGTGGGACTCGGTGATCTCGGAGGTCTCTTCCAGCCCGACCGATCCCGTGATATCCCGTGCTATGCTGTGATATCCCGTGCTATGCTGTGATATCCCGCGCTGTTCTGTGATTCAGCACTACGGCCCCACTCCCGCGGCCCTGAGGGCGCTCCCGCCGCCCCGCCCGCCGGGGCGAGGCCGCGCCACCGCACGTCACGGGGCGGGGCGGGTCAGCCATCTTGGGCTCGCCGGGTAGCGAGCGGGCGGGGGCGGAGGCAGCGCCCGCCCTGCGGAAGTCCCTCGGTGCCGCCGAGCGCAGCCCG
>VZRZ01002960.1:877002-922430 GCA_013398175.1 Climacteris rufus
GAGGGATGAGCTGGGCTGGGCCGGGCCGGGCCGCGCCGGGCTGGGGGGAGCATCCAGTCGCCTTCCCTTCCCCGCCCTGCGCTCTCCGCCCGGCGGGAGCGGTGTCCCGGCGCGGCCCCGCTCGCTTTTCTCGGGCCGGTCGGGGCCGGCCCCTTCGGTCCCGGGCCGGGATGCGGGACCTTGTGTGGCTGCCGGGGCCGGGGGGGTCGAGCGGGGACAGGGCTCCCGCCGCTGCCCAGAGCCCCTGGGGTACCCCGGCTCGGGAGAGTCCCCGCTCTGCCCGGCGCCATCTGGGGGGTCGTGTGTATTCATTTATTTTTTTAATGTGCGGATAATGTCATTTATTCTGTGTTACTTCTCTCTGTGGGAGAAAAAAACCCCTCCCCCTCCATCGAGCAGGCGCAGAGGAACTTCCTTAGTTTTGTCAAAGCCTCTTCCTGCTTTCGGGCTTTTATACCTTATAAGGCAGTTTTCGGTGTCAAACCTGAACCAAATCCGCCGTGGAAACGCTTCTTTTCGTTCAGCAGCTGCCGGGCGGTGCAGAGAACGCGGTGCCGGCGATCCGTAGCGCAAGGAGCGGTGCGGGAGGAGGCCCCGGGGCTCGGCGCTCCCTTGGCGGCGGCTCGGGCAGGGCGGCAGCCCCGGCGGGGCCGTGGGAAGCGGGGCCGGGCGGGCTCCGCTCGCAGCAGCGCGGCCCGCGCTCCCTCCCGCCGGCTGCACGGGCACCCGAAAGAGGAAATATCTCCTTCAGGCATCACTTTTTCATTGGGACGGAGAGCGCTGGTGTATTTTCAAGGCTTCTGACATGCTGGCTTCTTTAACTCCTTGTTTGGTTTTTTTTGTTGTTTCACTTCTCATCCCTCTTGCTGAAAATAAAGAACATTTTCAGTGAATGCTCTGTAGATGCAGATAGGTATAACACTTTCCTGAAAGGGCCTGTTCTTCTGCAATCCAGGCACTTGTATCTGAAAGCTCATGCTCATCCCCTCACGAGAATCTGTTTGGGGTAGGACATTAATAAATGGGTCTTTAAGAAGAGCAGGTATATTTATGTGCATCTCTAATGTCTGTATGTCTAACAGTTGTGTGGAGAAGTCATTCCTGTAGTTAAAGCAGAGCTCAAAACTTGTATTTTGTGGTATGGAGGAAAGCTAGCACAAGGGGACTGAGATGTTGTAGCTGGATGTAGTAGAAGTACATGTGAGTTTAACATGCATATGTGCTGTTTATCTTTCAAAGCAAAAAAAGAGCAACAATCTGTAACTACTCTGCCACATCCACCAGAGGCCCTGTGTCATCCCACATTTTTGTGTATCACAGGTAGTCTCATGAAAGTTAGTAATTATGTCTTTATAGGTTTGCAAAATACAGGTTGTGACCACTGGGTTAGAAATTCACTTAAAGCTTTCAGTGATGCCCTGCAGGAGCAGCATTCAAGCACAGCGCTGTGTAAGAAACATCTTTGTCTTGTTAATGTGAGAGGTGTACCCAGGGACATGAGGATTAAAAGAAATGCTCCTGGAGAAGATGTGTATGCAAATGCACCATTAATCAACTTCTGTGAATGGGGCATACTCTGTAATGTCCTTGAATATGATGGTAGCCAAGTCTTGCTCCTGTTTCACTTATTTATTTCCCTACAAATCTTAAAAAAATGCTTGTAGATGCTGTTTTATTGTGCACCATTATTTTTTTTTATGCAGCCCAGCCTATTCTGCCCTTCAGGCTTTCAATTTCAGGCACATTTCCTAGTCCAAGGTTGTTGTTCTATAAAGTTCTGCTTCAAGAAAGTGTGGTCAAAGATTTGTAGCATTGTAAAGATTACAGAGTATTGGGGTGGTTTGAATTAATTGATTTCAGTAGACAAAACTATAAAGTGGCAAACTTACAAAGGAAAAATACGATAGTTCAGCTAAATAAGAGACAGGTGGGTAATAGTGCAGTGGGATGTGATAGCATAATCATGCTCTTAGCTTAAATTTTTTAATTGGTGCAGCCCTGCCAGTCCACTTCATTTTGTGTGGGAGAACACAAATTATGTCAGCCCTGTGCTCACTGCAGGTCAGTTGAGGTCTCAGTGTTCTGTCCTGTCTGCCAAAATGACAGAAAGCAGACAAATTAAATATAGCTCCCCAAAAAGAGGAAAAGAGGTGTTGAAAATACAACCAAAGCAGAAAGGGTGAAAGGAACTGCCTTGTTTAGAACAGGCTTTAAATGTGCACCAGTTTTCCAATAAGTAGGCTTTTTATAGGAGGTGGATTTGATAGCTCCTTTACAATCCCAGGAGAATTTACCTCAATCAGCAAAAGGGCAGGTGTACAAAAGGTATTAAAGAACATCTTTCTGCGTGTCTTGTGCCTGTAGCCACAGTTCAGTTTGATCTGAGTGTTTAGTTTTGGGGTTTTTAAGATGTATGTGCATTTTTGCCACCTAAGACAGAGGGAAGAGAAAGGTGTCAGAGTTGTGCACTTCAGCATCAGCCTGCACAGATTACACAACTGATAAGCACTTCTTTCAAAGCATAAAGACATCAAAACACAGAAGAGATTGTGGAGATCATGTGACCCCTGTTGTTTGAGGTTTTAGTAGCTCAGTCAAACCTTTTAGGGTTCATCTAAATATGTGTCATAGCACTGGAGCTGGGAAATGGGCCTAATGAGCGACATGGCAATCAGATTATAGATGCAGCCAAAATTACATTTGTTACCTTGAAATTTGCATTCTTTGCTTAAGCAAACTTGATACCTAGAAAATAAGGTAATTGATACCTAGTAAGAGCAGGTAAATACTTAATTGTGGTTTTAAAAAGCTACTTGTCTGAAACAGTCCTCTTAATTGTACAGTAAAGTTACAGGCATGAAATGAAAAATCTGAAGAGCCCAGTTTAACATAACTGTTTTTAACAGTGTTATTTATTTCTGTGTAATTGATGGCATTGTCTAATTTAGTTTTAAGTAAATTGTAGTTTTGTTGGGTAATCTGTAGAACAGCAGTGGGGACCTTATTGTCAGGAAGGCTTTGTGCATGTTAATGCTGAATTTGACTTCACTTGGCTGTTGAGAGCCCCTCTCTTTCCCTTCTTTCCCCAGAAGATGGGCACCATATCCCTGAGCAATGAGCTATGCAGTAGCACCTGTGTGCTGTTCTCTTTATATCCTTCAAACATTGGCAGATTTTTATGATTTTCCCTAACTTACTAAGTATGCTGTGGAGGAGACTTGCTTCATACTTTGGTGTATCTAAGGATTACATGCATTTTAAAATAAAAATTCAAAATAGAAAAATAAGATGGAGTTCTTTCCATAAAGTACATGAGCAATGTACCAAAGAAATAAAAAGACTCTTAGTCATTTTTTAATCACAGTAGGCTGCAGTCTTTTGCTCTGTGCCTTTTGGGTATTTGAATTGTTCTTGCTGCTTCTTTTACAGGCAAACACAGCAGTGCCTGCAAGTCATGATTAAAAGCGCTTCCTACGCCACTTTAGAATTTAGCTTGATTAGGTTGACAAGTAGATTTTAACTATGTCTTTCTTTCTGAATGCACTTTTTTCCTTCAGTGTAACTTGTATAACACTGAATTAGCTCATTTGGAATGGCAGATAATTCCAAGTGTTAAAATTAATGGCTCTTTGGCTGAGCTGAAGTGAGGGGCTGGGTAATTATTGCATTTCTAAAATGAGAAGTTAATTATAGCAATGAAAGGAACATAAAGAAAATTATTTGTATTTTGTATACCTGAACTTTTTCTGTAGGTTGGTGTGCCATTTTTCAGTGGCTGCCAGGTGGATCCTTTCAATATTTGAGTGTCACTGATGAGCAGCTTCTTTGATGTACCCAAGAGTCTTTTGTTGGGAGGGTCACAGATGTTGGCTGGTCTTTTCTTGAGTAAATTGATGATTGTGATTGTGTGGGGAAAAACCCAACCTGTTGTTATGGATCTTGTTTTCTTCTGCCTCCTCTCATATGCCAGGCTAGGCCCCACTTTCATTTCCCATCCACAGGTTGCAAAAATTGATGTGTGTTTTAACTTCTTTCTTGAATACTAGGGGTGATTTAAAGGTTTAGGGTTCACTGGAGAAAGGTTTCCTGTTCTTGATGGGAGCACAAGATTCCTTCAGCACCTCCTGGCAGTCTGGGTTCCCGCTGAGCTGAGAGCCAGGAGAATTGGGGCTGTTCAGGATTTCCAGGGTTCCTTGATGTGAGGTTGCAAGCTGCTCTTTGGAATGAGTCACATGCATCTCTGGGAGTTTCTTGGCTGTTGAATTTCTGTAATCAGTGCTGTGAATGAAGGAAGAGTAAATTTGGGCACACAGAACCTCAGAGAAGCTGGAGCCAGCTTTGCTTTGTGAGACTGCTCTACAAACCCTACTGCTCTAGTTAATCTTTGTAAAACACCTCTGTAGCTTCATGTTCTTGAGGAGAGCAAAGTATTTATGGGTTGAGTATCTTCTGATGTGATAAGTTATGACAGGATTATGTTGTTCTGTTTTCTCTTCTGGGTTTTGACCTGAGAGTGTAAATGAGTACAAGATCCATGAAAAGCAATAATCTTCAGTAGACAGCAGAATCTGTGAGGTGAGAAATTCGGTGCTATAAAAGCAAGGTAGGGGGAAGTAACAGTCTGTATTTTGTGAGCTCTGCAACTTTTTAGTATCTTCTACTGGACCTTGAAATTATTTTTCTTTCCTTATGTTCCAGACATGGGTTTTTTCCGTGGGTTTTTTCAAAGCATAACTTATGTTTAGTATAAAGATTTCAGCACCATGATATTTTTGCAGTTAATACTTCAACTGGAGATCTTGTCATGACCTTCTGTGGGCTCCAGTCTTCATTAAAATGATCTCTTTGGGGATGAATTTTCTCTGTGTTGTGTCATCCCAGAAGTAATTTTTCAATATGAAAAGCCTGGACAAAATATTTCCTTAATGGCATATGGAAAAAATACTCTTCCAGGGTTTTAAGAGTATCTTTTACTTGCCAGTGGCTGAAGTGTGGTTAAGGAGTGAGGGGAAAATGTGTCATCCTTAAAGTGGAAAAAGGAATTGTACTAGATTGAGAATTGTGGGTTAATACATTTAAAAAACATTTGCAAGGAGACTCTGAAGGCTGATGATTGACCTGTGGTGTCTCTTAAATGATTCTAATACATCACAGTCTGTGTTGTGATACTAAATGCTCAGAGTATGCAATATGATTAGGAATAATAGGAGTTCAGTTAGGAATATATATGTTCCTTTACACACACTTTTTTTTTTTTGTAATTCCATCTTAGGAATCAGTTTATATCTTATTTGAGTGCATTTCAGAAGCCATTCAAGATGCATGGTTCCTTCCAGTCCCCCTCTTTCTGCTTTTCTTTGCCTGTGTCTCACTTGTCTCGACACAGAGGAGAGGGGTGGTGGCATTTCAGGGTAGAGAACAAACCCACTTGCCTGCATGAGCTGGGGCTGTGAGGTTAATGATGAATGAACCTCCTGGGTACTGCAGAGCTCCTGCCTGGGGCAAGGTTTGAGGGTTTTAGGTGTGCCTGGAACAGGGCAGGTTCCCTTCTTGGTCCTTGGTGTGTTTAGTACCTGGCTTGGACTTTCTGCCCAGAAGAGATGTTGATTGCCTGACTCCCATGGACATTTAATTGTCTAAATTAGTTGAAAATCCAGTTTTTAGGAGTTCAGAAATATTGTACCCATTCCCAAGTAATAATCCATCTCTGTATTGTTTTATAGGCACATATAAGGAACTTTGCAGTTTGTCTATTTGTTCATGCATTTAAAGTTACAACATAATGTTTCAACATTTAGTTTCATCATTGCAGACTTTCTTTGGGAAATGCTAGAAGATTTTGACAATGTCAAACAAACTTTTTAGAAAACACTTGAATGAATGTCCAAAATTAGAAGACTTTAAGGAGACAAAGTTAATTTCAAAGGTAAAGTAGCTAAAAACATACTTTGGTTTGTCCCCAAGGAAATTCCAAGTTCTTTTTTGCTCTATGTAGGAAAAGGAATCACAGTTGCTTTAATTTTTAGTTTTTGGCTTTGGTCACTGAACTAAAATATATTTAGGGCTACCAATCTAACAGAAATCATCCTTGGGTAGATACTTAAAAATACCAATTGGATTGCAAACTGGATAGTACCCATAGCAGGATTACTTTAACCATCAGAATGAAACATCAATCCTTTCCAAGCACTAGTAGTGATGTATTGCTGGGGTTTTGTTTGTTCAGCTATATCCAAAATTGAAAAAGGCATAATTTTATCCACTGGCTTAATGGAGGGTATAATATGATTCATTTTTTTTTCTTTTGGTTCTGATAATAGATTTGCATTTTTAAGACTAGACAGAAAAACTCTACATAAATGTACTTTTTTATTTTTCCTGGGATTTCCTTTTTCTCTTTATTATTCTCTTGTGGTCATTGCAAATGTTTGCAGCTGTGCACAGGATGTGTTTTGGCATGCTCAGTCGGTAGAGAGCAAGCTACAGACAGGAGGTTATCTGTTGATATTTTATTTTGATAAATAAATGCTGTCAATGAATGAATCCAAATCGTAATTCTTTAGTGCTGTATCTCTTATCCAGTTTTTCAATATTAGTGTTCTATTTGTTGTGACTTGCCTTACATGCAGAACACTTTATCATCTGCAAGAGCTTTCACAATATGACTGCTTGCATGTTTACAGTCCGACTACAGAATCTCTGTGATCCTGTTAAATGAGACCTGCTTTTTATATTAAACAAGATTTCCTGGTATGTTTTTGTCCCCAGCTTAGTGGGGCATTTTTTTCTACAAGGCAACTGTTTCTAATCAGAACAGTCTTTTATTAGAAGCATGGTGTAACATGGTAAATATGTGACCTGGTGTTTCAGTGCAAGCCTGCTGTTGATGGCAAACATTTGGTTACCTGCTGAGATGCTCAAGTGGTGAGGAGTGTGTGGGGCAGGCTGGAGGTGCTGAGACAATCCCGTGGTGCTGCCTGGCTGCTCCTGCTCTCCAGTCCATTTCCATCTGGCCCTCTGCTCAGACTGCTCAGTGGGGCCATGGCATAGCAGCTCTTGGCTCAAAGCTGGAGCTCTCGAGTGCTGAAACTGTGCAAATAACAAGCACAAAAGCTCACCTTTTTTTTTTTTTTTTAATGTGTAATCACTGTAAAGTTTTAGCCTGTGTGTTGTATTTACTTGGACAAACTTCCAAGTTGAGTCAGGCTTATATCAGCTCTTTCTGCATCATAAAACCTAGATTTTACCTATTTAATTTTTTGAAGGGGAAGGTTTTGTTTACTTGCAGGTTATGTGTTTGTTCGTTCAATTGATCCCTCCTTGCTTTATCTGTTGAAAAATATGTATAATTTATTTATTCTCTTGGTTTTTTTGCTTCCTGATAAATGTCTGTGCAGTCATAGAATATCCTGAGTTGGAAGGGACCCACAAGAATAATCGAGTCCAGCTCCTGAGGTTCAGCTTATTTTGGGTAAATGATGTAGAAAGTTGCCAAATAAATCCCCCCCTCATATTAAATAACTTATACTATTAAGTAATTATTAATGTAATACTGCCAAACTTTTGGGCATTCTTTCCTCACTATTTGGAAATACTGCATGGAGTAGGCAGACTCTGAAACATGCTCAGAAAACTTGGAAAAATGAACTACAAATTTATTTAAAAGCCTATCAGGATAGGTGAGTGCTGTGTGGGTGTGGTGTAACACAGAGGCACTGTTAAGACACTTGCTAAAATGAATTAGTCTAGAAGTCTCAAAGGAAGCTCTAAGTAAAAAGGGAGCATTTTGCCTTTGCCAACACAAACTACTCTACTCTCATTATACAAAGATAATATCCAAAGCCATTTGCTCTTCCTACTTTGAGGAAAACGTAGTCAAAGGAATGCTGACTTTTTCTCTGTTAAAATATGTGCCAGCATTAAATACTGGAAACGGGTTTGCAAATATAAATAAAACTGATAGAGACTACAAATTTAGACTGTATCATCATCAGAATGCCAAACTTGGATTTTGGTCGTTGAAAACATTCAAGTATGGGCTGGTTTCAAGTCCACTTTTTTTGGCTCAGTCATAAGCCAGTCTTTTGGACATAAATGCATGTGTCTTCCTGTTTACTTTTAGGAGAAAGAACTTTTCTAGAGTCAAGCTACCAGTGTTTTTGGGGCTTGTTTGTTTTTTAAAGATTTGATGCTAGTAAACAGAGAGCAAAATTCAAAGTCGTTGCTCTTCTACTCCATCCAAGTGTTAGTAAAGTCAGAAGCAGCACGATGCAGTAGCTTCCTCCCTTCTCCAGACTGATGTAAAAATGTCATCTGGAGACTCTTATTACAGTACATGTGAATTTATTCTGACTGCTGTGTAGAACAGGCTGCTTTTGCCCCCATGTTCCTCTTGGTTATTCTGGTCTGGCTCAGTGTGGCCACATGTTTGTGGTTTTCAGTACCCATTTTAGCTGGATTTTCCTAGCGAGCACTGCAGTGGTGTCTGTACTCTGGGTTTTAGAGGTAGCTGCTGATAAAAAGCAGCACTGGATAAATTTCTACACAAAATATAGATGCCTTTAAAAATAAATCAGCCTTTTTTAAAGGTGGTTTATATCCATTTAGGAAATAAATGTTTGTTAGAAGCATTTCTCTTTCAAGCTGCTTTTGAACTCATTTATTAAATTGCACATCACTTCAATCTGCTTATGGTTTGTTTTACTGTGGCAGTTTCAGTATGTGGCACAGAAGTATTTGTTGTCAAGGTGAAGGTTCTTGCTTGAGTGGGCTGGTATTTTCTGGGGGAAATACTGTAAAACAGTAGTTTCAGACACACAGTAGTACAGTTGATTCCAAGGTCAAGCTTGTATACTGCCAGATTTCTAATACCTCTGCTGTCTAGGGGTTCCATATGTCTTTGAAATACTCTACTCCCTTTTACCATCCCTTCATGTGTCTTATCTACAGTTTAAGAAGGTTCTTTATCTAAGAGTGCTTCTAATCTTGTGGGTTTTTTCCATTTATACATCTAATTCTTTGGCTTTCACTATTGATGGCTTAAAACACTTGTTGATCACAAATGGTTTAAAATTTGACAGAAGCAGCTGCTATTTAAAAATGCGAACTAGTAATGTATAAAAGGTAATATATATTAGCTAAAGATGTAAAATATGAAAAGCATGACTAATTTAAAAGTCTTGCTGTCTTATCAAGGACGTTTGAAATGGATAGTAAGCTAATTTATTAATGCAAGTCCCATTTTCCTAATATAATCAGTTCTTCAGGGACTTCTGCTGCTGTTTAATCCATTTGCACCTGATGCTACAGCTGGGACCTTTTTTGAAGGGGCAAGATGGCTTTCCTCTTTCCCTGTAACCTTCTCATCATTTCTCTTTGCAGGGATTTGAAAAGTAAATACTTCCTGGGCTTTTAGGGCTCATCTGGTGTACAAGAAGGATGATAGAAGAAAAGCAACAAATAGAGACATAAAGGGCTTGTTCAGGCTTTTCAGTCACATGAGGCTCTGTGTGAGAAAACCAGGAATTCACCCGTATTTGAGAAATGTTCACTTCTTTTTTTCAGGCAGCTGTTATCAGAAGACATCAGACAGTAAAAATATGGTATCTGTCTTATAATTCCTGTCTATGTTGAATTTATCCAGTTAAAACAGGAAAGGACATTAAGCCCTTTTTGATGAAGTCTTTGATGAACAGACCATCTGTAAGGAGCTGGTATTGAAGAGCAGAATCTCTTTCCATTCTGTTTAAAAACTTCAAGTTTTTGCCATATGACTTATTTCATCCTCTTTTGAATATTTTACCACATGCATGTTCTCCTAAGAATCTCCACACTGAGCTTTTCTGTAGTGCCTTCTATAACCTGCTTACTTAATTACAGTTTTTTGAGCTAGGGTAATTTAGCCAGCAATTAATGGTGTTGAATGATGTATGTTGCAATCACCTTGCTTTCTGTATTTGGTCCTCATTTCTTGGAGTCTTTTCCACATGGTTTCAGTAAAGAAATGCAAAGCACTGCTGCCTCAGGAGAGTTCGTAAGTAAATGGAAAATCTCCCATTTTCCTCTCAAGGGAAATAGGAGATTGGCTCCAGATCCATTTGCATGGAAGAGGATATGGAGTAGGGATCTCCTGCTGCCTGAGCAAGTGTGACACCTTGCAGAAGGCAGCATCAACTTACATTTGAGAATAAATTCATTTAACTCTTTGTAAAGCCTAATCCCATCACTGGATGTTAGACTTGCTTGGAGCATGACCCCAAGGACAGATTCTGCGTAGGATTTGAGGTTTAGTTTAGAGGAACCTTGCTGGGCTTGATGTCCAGGCTGTGGTACACACCAGAGCAGAATTTTAGAACTTATGCACGTGTCCTGTACAGGCTGCTGTGCCTGGGAAGCCTGTTGCACCTTCAGGATGAGGTACAGGCAAAGGATGTGTTGTATTTGGAGTGAGGACTTGCTAAGATGGTGAACAGTAGTTCAGAGCTGCCATGAACAGAGCAATTGATGAACAACAAAAAAACCCTAGCCCTCTGAAAAAAGATCTATATACATATATTTGGTTTTTTAACCTTATGCACATTGAAGGTAAACCAGAAAAGAGACCATTTTCATTTTAGCCTATTCCTGACTTTCCTTTCAGAGAGTTTTAGGGTTTTTTTTTACTCCCACTTGCTTTATTCCTCCCTTCCACAGAAAAGCATTTTTTTCTTTTGTTTGCTTTTCAAGTCCCACTGCATCTTTCCAGTGGGACCAGCACTGAAGACATCTCTTCTGTTTGTGTGTACATTTTAGAAAGTGTCCAATGCATGACATTTCTGTTAGCCCAGGTCACTAGGTGACATAGGCTGCAACTCAGATTTCTTCTACAGGAGTTGGAGATCAGGTGGTTCTTGTGCTTGTTTACCTCAGGTCTTTGTGTGAAGCTGTCAGTGAAATGGCACACACACAACTCATGTTGGGCCTCCCAGCTCTGTTGTACTTCTTGGAACAGCTGAACAAATGCAGTGCCCACAAAGCAGTTGTCCCCCTCTTTCTCCCTGCTTTGTTAAACTGCAGTTGTGCTTGAAGTAGGGTGTGTGACTTGGGAGACTGACATTTGTTGTGGGCAGGAAAGCAGTGGAGCAAAGCACGTGGTCATAGTTTGTGGTTTGCAGATGGAGGTTCTGGTTATGACATCCTTGTTACAAGTTCTTACTCTCAGCACTTTGAAACTGTGTGACATACATAAATCACCTTCCAGTGACACTGCTTGGCCTCAGAAACATCTCTGCTAGGTGAGAGAGCACATGTAAGAAATGCCATTAGTGCAGTTGGAACGTTGTGGAAGCCCTTTGGCTGTCCTGGCAAAGAGCTCTGGGACAGAGAGTGCAGAGCTGCTGTGCAGTTTCAGGTTGTGAGCTTGAGGTCAATGTGGTGCTGAAGATATTTCTCCACACACAGCTGAGATAAGGGTTAGTGGAGTTTTGGTTGCTACCCCCAACCTGTTTGTGCAATGAATATCCTTTACAAAAATATCATGTTTTGCTTGTCACATCATTATATCTGCATAGGCCAGAGAGTGGCGTGTGAGACCACAGTGCCTTTTGGAAAAGGTGTTGTAGGGGAGTCACTGGAGATATATGTGTATTTTTATATCAGCACCCTATATATGTATACTGAGAGACAGTATGGGAGGGAGTGTGTATGGTTCTCCACATAAAGACATGGCCATATGTATGGAGACTTTGAGTACTGTTCTTGGATACTCTGTAGCTGATTTTCTGAACTAAAGCTAAAAGTCATGATTATGCAAAAAAAACTTTTTTGCCTGTTTGTGTTTTAGGATTCCCCTCCTCTTTTTTTAATAAGTTAATAGACCTACAGGAACACTTCAGGGAGCTGAACATGGAGAAATAAAGGAAAACACCTGAACTGTGAAGGTTAAATTCAGGTTTTCACCTTTGGGATTTTGTAAATCATTTCTGTGTTATGGATTTTAATAGAAACCTGCTTATACCATGACACTTCTGTGCAGTACCTTGTGCTCTTATGGCTGAATGCCCCAAATTCAGTGTGGGAAAGCTGAGTCCATGTCTCATTAATTTGCATGTGCCTGCCTGTCTCCTGCCACACTTCAGTGCTGTGCAGCAAGACAAGGGGTGACTTACTGGAAAATTGTGATCCAGTATTGGTCCTGCCTTATGATATCTTTACTATTGGAATTCTTTTTCTGTAGCAGCAGGGATTGCTGCCCTGAAGATGGGGTGTGCCTTGTTCCCCTGTGAATCATACTTTAGTCAGACACACGTTGCCATGTATGAACTGCTTGTGGAAACTGTATACTTGTGGAATCTGGATTGCCTGTAGTATCCTTCTTTTCATGTGACGTAAATATTTACTTCCTGACAGTGATAGATCTGATCAGTCTGAACAAAGCCTCATATTTGCAAAAGTTAATTCATAAAGAATCCCTCTGTCACTAGATTGTGCATTTGGTGTATTGAACATTTTAATCAACTTTCGATCAGTGTTACCTTAGCTTTTTGCCTCACCTATCAGATTTTTAAGACTCCATTTTAACTCGGGTGTCTCTCTATGCATTTGGTTATGAAAATCAGGCTTAGTGTTTATTATGTGTCCTGCTGTGTGCCTGAGGGAGCAGTGGGTCCTTCCCTGATCCATGGAAGCAGTGCTGGAGTTCCTGGTGTGCGAGGAAGTCTTGGCACACAACAGATGTGAGGCATTGTGTGAAACACTGCATTGGAGACTTGCTGATAATGCTCATATATAAGATTCAAAAACCAAAAGTCATGCAGATAATTTCCCCTTTGTTTCCTTCTTTTGGAAGCCTAAAAATGCGCTACTTTTTTTCCCTGAGTCAGTACACTTCTTGCTGAGTAGGCCATAGTATTTTTATATATGCTGATTTTATGTCTGAATGCGCTCTTTTTATGTAAAATGCATCTTTCATGAGACTATTTTTCTTTCAGTCTGCTGGCTGCGTGTGTGCTGGGCAGACTCCCACCCACAAGCAACTAAGCTGCCAGTACCTGCAACAGTTCAGCTTTTCCTTTCTTTGAAGTACTGAGTTTAGTAATCAAACAGTTTTAACTTTTTTCCCAGTTAAGGCACTTCTAATCTAGTTGTAAGTTTATGTAGCATTCAGGCTCCAAAGTTCTAGTGTAGATTTAGCTTTAAAATCTGCATACCAGTTCTGGTTTACAGGGGAAGGTAGAGGGAGTGAGTCAGTAATTGCTGGTTTACTTAGTAACTGTGACACTAAAAGCCTCTTGGATACAGTGAACTATAGATACAGTGAACAGTTTTACTCTGCGTGATAGGTTACAGAAGCACCAGCTTGTGGAGTTCTAGGTATTTCTTTTGGGAAGTAGATACTTAAGAAGAAAATTTACATCAAATTTGAGCAAAATCCAAGTAATTGTCCTGAGTTCAGGCACATACAGTGCCTAATGCTGATGTCTCCGTGAGGTGTGAAGTTTTTTCTGATACTGAGTTTCTATTTTGTCATTATTTATCATCTTTTGCCTGTGACGTTTTCTTTTTCAGTAAACATTCCTGTTGATCAATATCCAGTCAAGTTTCTGTGTGTGGTGACTCCCAGCTGTTACAGTGCATCACACACAAGATCAGGTTTACAGCTTTAAAAATGCATTTCTAGCAAAGCCTTTTTGGTGTTAGATGAGGTCCTGTGCCAACCACTTTGTTGTTTAGAGAGAAATCCGCCTTCCCTGTGAGGATATGTGTCTTGGCCCAGCACTGGTGGATGCAGTTAATGCCAGGGATGGAAATTGTGTGGGTGTCACTGGTGGGTCCGTGCACAAGGTGCTCACTGCTGGGTGAGAGGCATCACAGCCAAGCCCACTGCAGCAGATCTCCTCTTCCAGCCTGGGGTACCCAGCCTCTTGCTGTGTTATTGCCATGGATTTATGGTTTGTTCGAGTTAGTGCTGCCTTATGCCTCCTAAGATCTGCCAGGTTTACATCAGAGTGCTGAAAGCTGTAGAGGTGCTACTACAGTGCTCCATGCTCTTGCTGATGGTGCTGATTCAGTTCGTGCAGCTGCCTGACTGTACAAAGAAAATGAGAACTTTGTCACGTCTGTGTTCAGTAAAAACATGTGGGTAGGCTCTAACTCTTGAGTTAGAGCAGAGCATTTTGATCTGCGTGGTTTAGAATTTGCCCGTGCTGCTGTTAACTCTTTGGTGACAGCATTTCCAGCAGCTGGATAGTTTTGGTACCTCCATTTTTGTAATTATTTTTCATGAATACTTTGTTAATTTCATCAGTTTCCTTACATCATGATAATGAAAATAATGTTTATATCCATAGCACATTCTGGAGATTGGGTGGGTGAAGGCACATGGTTATTTTCCTCTTGCTTTCTTTGCTCTTGTTGGACACATCTTGGCACTGTTTTCCATTTGTGCAATGGAATGTCTTTTGCCATGACTTGTCATAATCATCTGTCAGGACTTGCCCCCTACTTGGGAAATACTTGTGGCATGAGGGTGGCCAGCCCTGCCTCGTGCCCAGCTGGCAGTCCATGGGCAGGGCAGCTTTCCCCCCTTGTAGTAAGGAGTTACAAAAACATCTGACATTCTGCCACTAACAGCAATTATAGGAAAACATTTCTATAGAAATGCTAGCTGCTGAGCAGGGAAGAACTGCTCTGACAAAAAGATACTCCTAAACATTGACAGATTGAATTACACACTTTGTATTCCTTGGTAAAATGTTAAATTAGAGTAGAAGGTGGTAGTGATGCTTGATAACCAAATCTCTTTTTGCCTCAACAGGTATACAAAGCTCGGATATGCGGGTAACACTGAACCCCAGTTCATTATCCCTTCATGTAAGTATTTGTTACTTGTGTATCAATGCTCAAGTTAGTCTTGGAGTTCCTGTAACATGCTATGTCAAAAAACGCCTGCTATGTTAAAAGTGGGTGACTTGACCTCGAAATGATGACACAGAGTAATAGCCTGACTCTCCCATTTTGCTATGGGTGCTCAGTTTGGAAAGATACATTCATTAGAAAAGGATACTAATGCTTGCAGTCAAGGCAATTTGTTGGAAATTGAAATAATGTTAAAATGCAGCTGCATGGCTACAATGACTTAATGTGCTCTTCCCGTATTAGTGATTTATCTGGCAAAACTTGAGTTGATTATTAACATAGAAAAAAAATTGTGTGATTTTAATATCTTAAAATGTTATACTTGCCAGGTATTTGTCAGTATTGCAGCTATGTTACTATACTGTGTTCTGCAAATACAAGAAAACATGTCAATTTTTTCCCCATGTAGAATAACCTCTTTTTTTGCTCCATGTCTTTTGAACAGTTTCTCCCACTGGAAGTGATACAGTTCTACTCTAGAGAGTGGAACTCACTCAGCTTCCTTTAGAAATGCTTCACCTTTTGACCTCCTACACCACTTGGCAGTTTGTCATTGTTCGTCTGTGCCAAAGTCATCACGGATTACATCCTGGTGAAGAGGAATAATTAGCACACCCAGTTTTCTCTGTTAATATAGCAGGAAGAGAGCTGCAGCTAATACTACTTCAGCATTCTCACTGTAAAGTAGAACTTGGTAGTTCAGGCTCTGCATTAATTTTTCTAGGAAACATACCTCAAAAAGGAATTTTCATTGAAAGATAAGGCTGATTCTCTTGTGTGAGAACAGGAGAATGCATTATGAGAATCCTTTCAGTGTGTTAGATTTTGGCTTCTAATAGGTATTTCTTAGATTATTTGGATTTCCAGATTAACTTCATTAGGTTTATTTCAGTGGGATATAAAACACTCTACAGTTGTGCTCTTCACACAACAAATAGTTTAACATTAGATATAAAAAGTTTCTAAACCTTGGAAAAACCCTTAGGTTGCTCTTTAAACTTCATAGAAGTTGTTAAATTGTTAATGGACAAATGGTTATTTAATTTCAGATAAACAGAGTTTACATATGTTTTCTGCATCTTTAGATTTGATTTATTTAATTTTAAAATGACTTTTTTGTTCTGAAAAAGAAGAAATGTCATGACACTTTAAGCAAATTCTGGGAATGAAATGACCTGTCAGATCATTAAGCAGAGAAATTTATACAACAGGGATGCTATTCAAGTAGAAGAGAAGGAGGAAAAATGAGATTTTTTTTTGACAGCTTTTTGGTGTATGTAAAAATGATGCTCAGTCTAGATGTTCCTACAGCTGAAATGGCCCTTGACTGCAGTTCTCAATAAAAAAGGCATTTTTCTCATTTGTACTGCAGTCCAAGGTGGATAATTACAGTAACTGCATGAGTTTGTGTTAATCCTCTGCCTTGAATGAAATAAAATAGCACTGGGTTAATCCACATTAGAGAAACAAAAATAGAGCACAGCAGTACCTGGATTTAAAGTAAAATGTTATTAAAAAATCCTGGATCTCTTCAAACCACTTTGGTGTCTCTAATTTCCTTAATATTATTCCCAGTGGAAAAATGCTTTGATTTTTCATTTGACTTCCAGCAGTGGTGGTTGCATTTTATCAGTTAGATTCTCTAAAATTAATGTTTGCTGTTAAACAGGTCTGAGCAGCATTCCTTGTGCCTTGTTCACTTGTAGCTTATCTTTTTCACTCCTGCTCTTAACAAATTTTTATCTCCTTATGATGTGTTCTTGATCTAATTCTGAATATGCTTCTGTAGAGATGATAAATGCTTGCATGAAAAGTGAAGTAAATGAGAATATATTGGGCTAATTTTTTGAAGAGTCTTGGGTTCACTCCTTTCTTCCCTGGCTGCTTTTCAGATCTTAGATAGTTAATTTTACTTGATTTTTATTCAATCAGGTTTTTCCTGCTCTGTGTTATAATGGGAGTCACCTTCTTTCCATTACCCAGTAGTTCCCTTGATTTTTTCATCTGTTTCAGTTTATATGTGATAGCTGATGGCCTTTTCTTTAAAAGAAAAAACTGGCTTGAGTAGTGTTTCAGCACAAAAATTGATTCAATGCAAGGATGTTTTTTTTTTTTTTTTTTTCCCTAAAAGCTCTTAATTCTTGTGCCAAGCAAACCAAAGGCAACTTCTCCAAGTATTGCTGGAGTGCTGCCCATCCTCAGGCACTGCAGTAGCCCAGCTCTGCTTTCAGCAATGTTTATTTTCTTGTTTTTATTTTCAGGATATGACTCTTGATTCAGGTTTTTTGCTCCTAATTTCTGCCTTTCAAACCCAGGGCTGAACAAGCTGGTCTTGAGGGCAGCAAAATATTTGAGACTTCCCATCTTGTCTTAGGCTTGTAACAGGGTGAAACCCGTTGGTCTTGGAGGTTCTTATAATCCTGTGGCAAGTGGTGAATTTTACTTGAAAGTTCTTGAATATAACACACTTCTAGACAGAAAAATTTCCCCAAATGTGTGAGCTCTGTAGCAATGACCTGAAAATGTTTGTCAGGATTCTTCTGTTGCCTTGCAGCAAGTACCTGCCTTGCGACATTTCCTTCCCATCTCCCCCCCTTCTGTTTGGCTTCCTCTCTGCTCTCCTGTAAGCAGCTACAGAAGTTGCAGTATGATTCAGTTTTCTTCCTGAAGAGCTCAAAATAATGACTTCTGTTTCATCCTGCTCAGTCTTTCACAACATCCAACTTCTTGGTTTCTCTGGCTGCACAGCTCTGCTCGTGTTGCTCTGGCTGGGAGGAGGAAGGGGAGGATCAATGAACGCTGGGTGCTTTACCCCTTAGCAAACTTTTAATTTCCAAATCCTGTAGCTGTGCTGCCCTGTCTGGTGGGCTTGAGACTGCAGCAGCTGTTTTCATAACTTTTTTATAATCTTAGTTGTGAGCAAAGAACTTCTTGCAGAAGGTGAGAACTTGAAAAATATTTCTGCCATTGAAAGAGCTTTTGGAGCACAACCTTTGAACAGCTGAGGCTGATATTGATGCTTCTTGTATGTATGAATTTCCTCATTTGTGTAAAGGACTGTGTTTAAAGGCAATTGGTAAGGCTTGAAAGATTACAGCAGATACTGCTGGTCCTGCAACCCTGGTAGCTGGGGAGTGACTCTTTTAAAGAATAACAGTTAAAAAAATACTTAAAGTTGCTACTATTATTGTTAGAGTGTGCAGAAAATAGAACGTGTTGAATAAAATGAGATCTGTAGGGTTGCCCTATTTTAGTGATTCTTCTTGTAATTTATCTCCCTGATTGGATGTTGAGTGTCTAACAATTAAATTTGTATCTAAGTCTGTATTGTGTTACTTTTTAAGTCCTTACCATGCTTACCCATGATTGGAATTCAAATTATCTGTTTTATTTGGCTTTTCTGGGTTATGCTGGAAACAAAGGATGACTGTGATTACAGTGTATCTGTTTTTCAATGTATGTTTTCTCTTTTTGGTGCAGGATACATGGCCTACAATAATGTTTGTGTTCTCTGTTGAAGGTATTGCTATCAAAGAGTCAGCAAAAGTGGTGGATCAAGCACAAAGGAGGGTTTTGAAAGGTGTTGATGATTTAGATTTCTTTATTGGGGACGAAGCAATAGAAAAACCAACTTATGCAACCAAGGTATTTAGAGAAATTTTTAAAATCATTTGTCAATACTGTTCAGCGTGCGTCACCTATACAGTAAACAGAATGTTAAGAATGCTTTTTTGGGTAACTTAAATCTGATTTGTTTATTTATTAACTCTGCTTTAATGGAAAATAAGATTTGGTGTCACATCAGAATAAAGGAAACCTAAAGCTAAGTTTCTTGCCTGTGTAGATGATATACTTTTACTGCTGCTGAAAACAGATTTTTTTTGTCTTTTTGTTTTTTCTTTCCCTTTTGTTTCCAGTTATAATGTGATGTTTTTCTCCCACAGTGGCCTATCCGCCATGGTATAGTTGAAGACTGGGACTTGATGGAGAGGTTTATGGAGCAAGTAATCTTTAAGTATCTAAGGGCAGAACCCGAGGACCATTATTTTCTTTTGGTAGGTAACTTTATGCCCTACTTAAGAAATTGCATATGACCAGTAACAGTGTGCTGATTGATGTAAAATCTTAAATATAAACATGACTCTTTTGAAAGCTAAAATAAATAAATTGCCTGGAGCTTTCTTGACCTGCCTTAACCCATCGAGGTTCTTTAATTTTCTAAAAATGTCAATGTGTCTGAGCAGCAAACAGTTTTCTGTTTGCTTCTCATTTCCCTCCAAATTGTGTCTGATTCATCATTTTTTTCTTTTACTTTTCCACTGACTTCAATAATCTCAAGTTTACATGTTTGAGGCAAAAAAGTACTTGTGTTTTGACTTTACATAATTGCAATTATTTTGTTTTTACAGTACTGCCATCTGTATGAAGTATCTAGAGTAAATTTTTATCTTTTATTTTCTATGAAATTGGAAGGATTGATTGTCATATTTGGGCAGATTAGATCTAAATTAAGGTCAAGGTTATTCTGAAGCATCTGCTATTCCTTAGTATTTTATTTAAGGTCATTGGAATAGGTAGTTTGGTTTAGTGTGATATTTATAGACCAAGTTTGGAATTAGAGGTGTTGGCCATACCTCTGTTTAAATGCCTCCCTGTTTTTAAATCAGGAATTATTAGGTCCAGTTGCTCAAGGCTATGTCCAGCCAAGCTGTGAACATCTCTTAGGATCAAGATGCCATAACAACCCTAGACCCCTTTTCAATATTTGACCACCCCCATATTTTCTTTTTCCCCCCTAATACCTACTTAGGATTTCCCACATTGCAGTTTGTCTCCATGGCCCCTGGTCCCAACCCCTTTGTGAAGAGTCTGACTCCCTCCTCTTTTTACCCTCCTGTTACAGAGTTGCTGCAATGGAGAGTGGTATTTTTTTTCTCAGATGTTCTGTAGCACTATACAAAATACTCTCAGAGTAGAGACTTGAGTATGTTTGGTATTTTAATGAAAGGTATAGCACACATACTTCTTGTATGCTGTTCAGCTTCTCTCACTTGAGTACACTTCTGCAACTTGTGGTAGAGCAGTTGCCTTCTGAAGGAAAACAGCCCTTTTCACTGAGAAATTTTTAAAATGTCATTCTTTAAATGTGCTAAACTTTGACATATTTTGATAGTCCTTGATTCTTAAAAGTGAAATCAAAAGTTGTAATGAGTTAACCAACCTACAAAGGGGGCCTGGATGTAAATGCTTAAGCAGTAACTACTGTAATGTTTTTATTGCACTTCTGGTTTTATTTCTTGTAATGCAATTTGCATAAATTCCCTAAAGCACCCTTTGTACATTAGTATTTTTACATGCTATTGTTGTTGAATGACTCATCTTTAAAACCTTAGGTTTTGATGGGGTTTTTTTTATAAGTTAAATGTGTGGTTTAATTATAAGTAAGACTCATGGGGTTTTTTTTTGTCTCACAGACTGAGCCTCCATTAAATACTCCAGAAAATAGAGAATATACTGCTGAAATCATGTTTGAGTCTTTCAACGTTCCAGGGCTATATATTGCTGTTCAGGTAAGGGCAGGGCTGTTGAAAGTCACAGCTACAGTATTTCTCCTTGGCCTAAAACTAATTTCACTATACAAACTGTGTAAGTGGTGTTTGGAATATTTTTATGTCCTTCTGGTTAGCAGTTGCAGCACTGCATGCTTGACATGCTTTGATTCTGTGGGTGGTTAGCTCAGTGCTGTTCCTCTGTTAGCACTGTAGAAGGCTTCTGAGCAGTAGAGTAGAATGTTTGTTGCATCATAAATAAATAAAAAAACCACACCATTAATACAATAATAATTGTATTAATCCACCAATTGAATCCCCCTCAGTATGAAGTAACAAAAACTGATGTTTGAGCATGGCTGAAAAGCCATAAGGCTGGAGTCAAAAATTACATTTGTGCAGCCTCTTTTTCTAAGCTGTTGTGTAGAAATATATAATGTATTACATCAGTTTCCATGCTGTAAGTTACCATGAGGGTGTCAGTGTGGGTGTGCCTGGGAGGGGTGGTGGGAGGTGGGCTCTGCAGTGCAGCAGTTTCACTGATGTCTGGGCTTGGGCTGTGTTCTCTTCCAAGGCTGTCCTTGCCTTAGCTGCATCTTGGACGTCAAGACAAGTAGGAGAGCGAACACTGACTGGCACAGTTATAGACAGTGGAGATGGTGTCACCCATGTCATTCCTGTGGTAAGCTTGCTTCAAAGTTACAGAAGCAGTTTAAATGAAGAACAATTTGTCCTGTCAGTTCTCTGAAGTGGCCACCTACCCAGACTGAAGTATAGATGGGAGTCTTCAAAAATGTCAGATAATTTCGAGGGTTGTGGGTGTGAGTTCTGGTTTATTTTGTAGTGCAGAAACTCCTGGAGAACTCTGTACCCTGAGATTGCCAGGGCATACTGGCTTTCAGTGACTTACCTTTAAAAGTGAACTGCCAAGGCCATGCTAAGTGATGGGTGAAATTGCTTCAGCACATTTCCAGTGGGTTTTGCTGGTAAGAGTGAATGTGCTCTTTAAAGTAGTCAGTACAAAAAGTTTGTCTTTTTTTCATTTAACTCAATCCATTTATATATAAAATAGAAATAATATGAAGTTTTTGATGTGATATTGTTTATAGCTTTCCTCTATCTGTTGCCCAGTGTTTAGTAGTGCTTCAGCCATACAAGCAAAGTTCCTGCTTGATTGGATAAGAAACAACCCCTAGGGTTGGTTAGTGTTGAATCTGTTCCCATACATCAAGTTGCTAAAGCAAAAGCTTGCATGATTGTATGATGCTTTGCCAATAACACCTAAAGTTGCAGTTTCTTCACTGTCAAATTATTGGTTTTACTGCAGTTATGGATTTCCTTTTACAAAGCTACATATTTGAAATTTTATAATGGGAATATTTAATAGTGTTCTTCATTTCAAGTGGCTGGTAATAGGTGTCTCTGCCCATCTTTCCTAGGGGAGTTAAATTCATGTCTATGTAGCAGATACGTTTGTCTTTGCAAAGTGAAGTTAGGTTACAGTTTTTAAGAGAAAAATCTATACAAAGCTTTATCATGCCACAGTAACATTAATCTTTTACAAATAGTAGCATTGGTGATGGTCAAACATACACTGTCATGTAGCAATTTCTTACTAATTTTGGTGGAATATAGTGGTTAAATCTTTGTTCACACTGTTCATCCAAGATGGTGTATTTTAATAAGAGTTAGGAAACAATTGACACCTCAGACCTTCTATAGGTAAACTTTTAAGATTGGATTTAGTAGTTCAAATTGCTGTTTAAGAGAGTTGAGCTTTTCCTGATCTGTGGGCTGGTTTCTTTTTCTATTTGAAGTAAGAGCAGGTATTCTGTATCACTTGAAGCATTAACCTCCTTTGCAGAAGGCTATTTACTTGATTTCTGGAATTTTTAAACATGTTGAACAAATTGTCAACAATATTCTGCCACTTTTATTATAAAATAGATGCTGGGAAATTAACAAATGCTTATCTCTGTAGCAAAGCAAACAGAAGTGGTGGATTTTTTTATGACATTATTTGCTATGTTAGTAAGACATTTTTGTATGAATGTGAAGGGTGTGTATATAGGAAAATTTAAGCATTTAATATGTGTGATACCTGGGTTCATCTGTTTGGATTTAGCAGGTCTGGTAGGGTTGAAGGCCAATGCTGCACACTTGATTTCTTAGTTCAGACCAGATATTTTTAATGTATTGATACTGGTCCCCAGGATGAGTGTGACTTAGAGGGTAGGTTGATGGATGAGTATGGGCCAGTCTGCTGTTCTGAGCAGTCTCGATTAATGTGCTGAAATGATGCATTTTCTCCCTGCTTTCAGAAAACTAATTTTGGTTCATGTGGATTGTAATGTCTCACATCAGTGGCTGTGACTGCAGGGCCACATCATTTATTCTAAAATAATATTTCACAAAAAAAGGTTCCTTGACCTTTTTGGTAAGAGTAACCTCATTTTGAAGAGAAAATAAAGGCCAAGGAATAGTGAGTATAGTGATTTGTCTGCCGTATGTACTAGTGACCTTTCTGTTCCTTCTAACCTTGTAAGAATTATGAAGCAGTGCAATGCAAAGTAAAATAAGGCTATGCTGTGAAGGATTGGATTTGTGGTAACTAAATGAGCCAGTCTTCAAGGGCTTCAGCCTCAAAATCATGGGGAGTGGGGTAGGAGTTTGGACTCCATGTCTTCCTCTCTCCCTCCTGAGCTTCATTGGAAGTAGTCCTTTTCAGTTTCTTTCTCCCCATTAATTTCATTTCCAGGCTGAAGGATATGTGATTGGCAGCTGTATCAAACACATTCCAATTGCTGGGAGAGATATCACATACTTCATTCAGCAGTTGCTGAGGGAGAGAGAAGTAGGAATTCCTCCTGAACAATCCTTGGAAACAGCTAAAGCAGTGAAGGTAATGTGAATGTTGCAGATGTTAAGGTTATTTTATATCAGAACTTGCTATCTGGTTTTAAAGTGCAAGAATGTCTGAAAGTAATTGTCCTTCTGAGTAATGGTGCTCTAAGTAATATAAAAAGGTCTAACTATAATAACATGAAATAGCTTAAATTTAAGGTTTACAGTTGGATTGTACTCAGTTTGGTCTGGAATTTCACTCTTCACCTGTTGTCCCCCCTTTCTCTTCCCCTCCATTATCATTATTGTTGTTGTTATTACTCTGTTACTGTTATTGTAATTTTCTGTAGAAAATGTTATTGGTTGGATGTATAATATAAAGAGCTGTAATTGCTCTTACATTCTTTCTGAATGTTAATATGTTCCTTTTTGTAGTACTTATTACACAGAGAATAAAGCTATTCTGAAAGACATTCAGTTTGAAGTACACCTAAATTTTGTTTCCCTGGGAGTTCTTCAATGTACTTCAGAATTAATTTCTCATAATCATTGAAGTTTAGAGTAAAAGCAGAAGCAAAGTCATTTAGCTCAGCAAGAGCTTTCAGTGCTGCACAGAAATGATCTGTAGTAGCAGAGCCATTATCTACCTGTGTACAGTAAATGTCAGTTCAGCTGTTTTGAGGCTTATTCTTTATCTGCCAATGTAATACTTATTCTTAAAAGTTGAAATTACTACACTTCTTCAAATTTCTTACCAGTGGTGTCTGCCATACTTTAGACAGTTCTAACTGTATCTATTCAATTTCCAGGAGCGCTTTAGTTATGTTTGCCCTGACTTAGTAAAAGAATTTAACAAGTATGACACAGATGGTACAAAGTGGATTAAACAATATACTGGAATTAATGCTATCTCAAAGAAAGAATTTACCATTGATGTTGGTTATGAGAGATTCCTGGGGCCAGAGATTTTCTTCCATCCTGAGGTAAGTTGATTTGAATTGTCTACACTTTCTAGTTTTAGATGCATATTAGATGATAGCATAGAAATTCTAGTTGCAAAGCTGCAAAGAAGTGGCTATCTTGACCTATATTTCTTCTTATTTATAAACAGATACCAGCTATTGTTGTAAGTCAGCATGGTTTGATTCTTGGTTGCCACTAATCTTTATACAAATTCAGGTTCACACATATAAATGTTATAAATGGCAGCAAAAATATGTAACATACCTGTTTCTGTTATAAGTTTTCATGACATCTCTAGTATAATGGAATGGTTCTTCCCTTTTTTTTCTCTTTACCTCCAGTCCTTTGCAGTATGTGATCCTCCACATTGACTTGTCTTGATTTTGTTCTTGATTGCAGTTTGCTAATCCTGACTTCACGCAACCAATCTCAGAAGTAGTAGATGAAGTTATTCAGAATTGTCCCATTGATGTTAGACGTCCTCTATATAAGGTCAGTAGCTACAATGAATTTTTATAGTGGTTTTAGAATAATTGTGCTTTATATCAAAATACATATTAGAAACTCTGAAAATCCCACACCATACAAGCAAAATGAAACATTTTTCTAGAAATGAACCAATATGCAGAAGACTTTGTGGTTCCCTTATGCTGTTTCAGAATGTGATGTTTCATTAGGAAAGCGTAAAACTGAGCAAAAGTGGTGGGATGTAATAAGATATAAATGGATTTTAAAGCCCAGCCAGTTTTAATGTGACAAACTTTGTGAATTCTTGTGTCATACTTGGGTGTTAGATAACTTAAATCGTACATTAAAAGCATACCTGCTAACTGTAGCTTTAAAAACTTATTTAGATATTTAGAATTGAGGAACTGGATAAAGTTGGAGACTCACATTTTCAGAAGTGATTAACAAATTTTGTTACTCCCAACAGAATATTGTCCTCTCTGGAGGCTCAACCATGTTCAGGGACTTTGGTCGCCGTTTACAGCGAGACTTGAAAAGGACTGTTGATGCCAGACTGAAGCTTAGTGAAGAACTCAGTGGTGGCAGACTGAAGGTTGGTTCCTGCACCTCATGCATTTAACAAGCATCTGTTATCTGGAAGATGTGCAAATAACATATTGCAATGGCCATGGTCTTTGTTCAAATGTCTTTATCTTACCTGAAGTTCTTACAGAAGCTTTCCACAGATTCATCCGTCACACTGATCACATCAGCAGTTGGTCACTCCAGCTGATTGTTCTTAGTGCTTATTGATAAGTTACAAATCGTGGTGCTCAGTCTTTTGACTTAAAGATAAGAGAGATGGATCAAGCTCATTGTTCAGGCATCAGGATAATCAGGAGCACCTATCCTGTGAAGAAAGACTGAGGGAGCCTTGTGTAAGAAGAGAAGGTTGTGGGACTCCTCACAGTCCCTGCACCTCAGTACACATGGAAGATAATTGATTTTGAGGTTCAGCTGGATAAAACTATGAATACTTTCCTCTGACTTTATAGCTGGTCCTGCTTTGAGCAGGAGGCCAAACTAGAGACATTATCTGGTCCCTTCCCACCTAAATTTTCTTACAATCCTATAAGTGATTTCATGTGTTTACTAAACTGCATCATCCTTGTCTTCTTTCCACCTCAGACCTCTGACCTAACTTTCGCATTTTTCTGTTGACTCTGCATACATAAAAGATACCAGCAGAGAAAAAAAAGTTGTTTTTTCCTTTTAAAGCAAAATTGAAGTGATTTTCCTCATTTATTTTTTAGTGGCAGTCTAGCTAGGTGAGCTCAAACAATCCTTTAAACCCCCAGCAGAGCTTTATAATATGCCATGTAGATAACTCTGAAATTTCCATCAGATCTCCATTTCCTTGGCTCAAGTAACATCATATATTCTCTGTTTTCCTTACTGGACTTGTACCACTTAGTAAGGAAGCAGAATCTGAGTAAGGAAACTGGATGTGATTCTTCTTCCAAGCGCCAGGCATGGCAAGGAATCTCTGGCTTGAATTTTGCAAATGTGTTACAGACTATATTTAGATACTGTTTCAAATTTCAGGAGGTTGTGCTGGAACAAATAAATTCTGAAACTGTTACACACACTGCCAGTTTAGTTTGGCACAAGTAAGGACTGAAGGTTTGTGTGAATGTGGAGAGAAAGGGAATGGCTAACTGCAATGAGTGCTGTAGTTTAGAAAAGTATGACTGTGACTGCACTGGTCCTGGATAAACCTTCAATGTGCAACTGGTGCTTTGTTAGAATAATCATGTGAAACTTAAAAATTAGCTTCCTAAGTTTTTTTTTTTTGAAAGGTCCAGGTAGTATGGATGTATGCTTATAACTGCATAAATAAAGTAGGTGACTGCTGGCCTATAAGCAAGACCTATCTCTTAGTCTGAGTTATGCAAAGGAAAGTCTGATGCTATAACTGTAAATTTACATACACAGCATTTAAGAAAATACTGATTTGTGAAAAGTAAGCTCAATATATGTGCTCCTTTAAAACTAGATCTAGTTTTTACCAGCAAAAGGAACACACTGAAAGTCACTTTTTTCTCTCTTCCTTTCTGCAGCCGAAGCCCATTGATGTCCAAGTCATTACACACCATATGCAGAGATATGCAGTCTGGTTTGGAGGATCAATGCTGGCTTCCACAGTAAGTTCAGCTGTAAAGCTGAGCATGTTTGAGCCATCCTGATTGTGCTTTTGGAGTTCTTATCTCCCCCATTGTATGTTAAATATGGTTGGGGAGTTTTTGATAGGCCTCAGGTAGTAAATGTCCCCTCCCTGTTTTTGCATTAGACTTTAAAGATTTGAAGGAGAAATGCTGAATTAAAGCTTTGTGTGAGTTGTTGAATAGTTTTAGTTTTGTGGCAGAATATATTCTTTGCATTGGTGTTTAGCCATGTGATGTAAGTTAATTTTGGGATTTCTAAGGTATCTGTTTTTTTCCACTGGCTACATAAAGTTAATATTGTTAAAATAAGGTGTATGTACCATAGACTAATTTTCTTTTCCTTCTCTTTACAGCCTGAATTCTACCAAGTATGCCATACCAAAAAAGATTATGAAGAGATTGGCCCTAGCATCTGTCGTCACAACCCTGTGTTTGGAGTCATGTCTTAAGGCTGACCCTGCAGGGGTCAGGGATAGGGAAGTGGGGAGGAGGAAGAGTCTTTCTGATTACTTGTTTGTCTGATGGCTGGTATTAAGATAACAAACATGACTTGACAATAAGAAAAAGACCAAACACAATTAAGCAGGATCATTTTAATAAGTGTCTCAACATGCGGATGTAGTGGGAAGCCAAAACGATCACGTTTTTTTCTTTAGATTGATTATTTGAACCTGTGCGTAACAAAACAAAAATAAGTGGATTTTAGTTCTTTCTGTGCCCTGATATTTTGTATATTAATGAAATATCCAAGATTTGATGGGATTTGATGGTGTGTAGATAGTCAGCTCTCTAATGCTTCCATTGTGCCCCTTCATGGGTGCAATACAGGAGCTTGTTTATATTTCATACTTTTTTATACTTTGAGGAAAAATACAAATTAAAGAAACTGTAATATTTGAGGAAAAAATTTACCAGTGACCAACTTGAAAGTAAATTAAAAAAAAAAAAGGAAAAACAAAGTCATGACTCATGCAACTAGCTCTTGCAAATCATGACCAGTCTAAATCCTGGGTTCCATACAATGCGAGTGCTTTTGGAACTAAGAAGCTACTATCTTGGATTAACCAATGCCTGCTAGTGCTTTCTGATTACTTGGTGCATTTTCATACTATCTCTTGCTTTAAAAAAAAAAAAGTAAAGACAAGACTGTTGGACCAGTATTGCAGTTCTGTAGTGTCATTTCTAATTAAACCAAATAATCAGGTTATCAAAATTTGGTGTATTTAAAGCCTAACACCATTCCAATAAAGGCACAAAATTTCTTTTTATGTTGGTGTCAGACTTGTTAATCTCATGACCTGGGAAGTTCTGAGCATGGGTCCCTACATATCCGCTGTGGCTTTTGAGGAGTGAGGTTGGTCTGTGAGGTAGAGCTGTGATGTGCTTTGTGTAACTCCAGTGTGAGCATTTTAGAACTGCAGTTTGTGTGTTCAGCTAGATAGCACTTGCCTAGAGAAACCTAACAGCTCCTCCACTGTTAGGTTTGTTCATCTCCTTTGTTCTGTAACTTTTTTCCCCCCCACTTTTTTGCAGGTGGTGCTATACAGGAGTCAGCACTGCTTTTTCAATCTCTGTGGTTTTTCTGCAAGAAAATACCATGTAGATAAAAATAAAGTGAAAACAATCTCTTTCTCATTCTTTCTAGGAAGAACACTTTGTGTAGAGACTGAAATTGCTTACAATTTCTGTTGGTATTTGATAAAAGAAAACTCTTTTTTTAGACACTTTGAGCCCACAGATGTAGTTGAGGCTGTTTACATTAAAGACCACAAGAGGGAGATCTCCTGTTTTTTTCTGAGTTGCAAAGGTGCCTCAGATTTTTATCAGAGAAGCTTCAAAACTTGGTAAAAGTGACTCCAAAACAAGGATAAATGTGGGAAAGTGTTTTTGGAGCAAGCATTGTAAAAATTTACATGCTGGAATCGAACATGATGCAAACAAGAAATTGTTAAATAATTGTGTTACAAAACTTTTAATAACATCTCCCTATCAGTGATAGTTTTTTAGTTTTTTATGAAGTCACTTTTTGGGTCATAACTGTAAACTGATTCATGTGATAAGAAAGACCAATAGGCAAATATGCATAAAATAAAGAAGTTAATTTGAGCTGTGCTTTTCCAGCAGTCCTGGTTCTGCCACTGCATCATACTCTTGTGACCAGATTTTTTGATATGCTGCAGTGGTCTGAAGATAAGGAAAGTTTTGTTTTTTCTCTCTAGAAAGTAGAGTCTTGAAAATTCACTTGAAAAACAAATTCCTGACACACAGATACATAGCAGTGAGCAAGTGCAAAAAAAAGGAGTGAATTCCTTTTCCTGTCACACACAGGGAGGGGAGATCTGGAGTGTTACACAAGTTCAGGGTTCATCTTCCTGGGGCTCCGGGGAATCTGCTTTAAGCTTCTGTTTGTCATTTGTGTAGAAGAGAAGGAAAAACAGCCATATCCTTACACAGCCATGGATTTTTTTTTTTGTAAGCTGTGATCTAAAATCATGTTAATGTTCTCATAGAATGAAGTAAGAGTGAGAGTTTTTTGCAGCATTTTCTACTTTTTTTTATGTACTGCAGATGTGATTTTGGAATAGTTACATAGCTATGGCTGATTTTGGCTGTGTTAAGGAACTAAAAAAATGTATGAGCAGCTCCTATTAATGATTTGGACTGCACAGGGAGTCATCAATACTTAAACACACCAGATATAATACTAAATTACGGTCTTGAATGATGGGAATAACTTTCTGGAAATGGCTCACATCAGTGTTCTGCACCTGTAACCTGCCTGGATCTGGATCTGATCTGCTGTTGGTGAGTGATGGAGGGGCTGAGAGCCTCTGGGTTGGTCATCCCAGGGATCATGTAAACCACAACGTACAGCATGAAACAGGCAATTCCAGAAAAACCCTCTGCAATCTTCAATCTCCTGTTGTTTTGTGCTGGGTTGGGCGTAAAGCATCCCAAAGTATAATTGCAAAGCCAAATGTTTAAAAAAAAAAAGGTACTTTTTCTTCTCCAAAGGCTTGTTACTGGGGAGGTTACATGAAGAAGGCAATTTTGTAGGAGGATTTAATGGTACTGATGTCATGGAGTAGCTTTGAGACAGGTTGACAGAATCCCTTAGGAGGCAGTCCTGAGGGGACAAAGGAGTCCAGCAAGGCCGGACATTCTTCAAGAAGGAAATCTTAAAGATACAGGAGCAGGCTCTCCCCATCTGCTGAAAGATGGGGTGGTCTTACAGGTTTTTTCCCCAACCTAACTGATTTTATGATTCTGTAAAGGGGACTTACACTTTTATTGTCCTTGTGCCTGCTCGATGATTTGTGGCAGTGCTGGTTTTGCAAAGAGCACTTACACAGTAGCAGCCTGGCCTGCCAGAACTTGGCTTGCTTTACTCTTCTCCAGGAGTTGGATTTTATTACAGTAGATGAGGTAGGACTCCAGGTTTAATTGGCTCAGTGTGCTTAAAAGCTGGTGTTTTCATGCAGCTGAACTTGGAATGAATCAAAGGTCACTGCCAGGTCAGTTTAGTCTGAGCTCTTCATTTTGTGAAAATGTTTGTACCAAATATTAAGGTATTGTTGGGATGGATGAGTTACTACTTGAAAAGCTGCCTGGAGGCAGCTGCTGGGCTGGCTGTGCTCCTGCTGTGGGCTAGGGCTGTGCAAAGTGCCTGCCTCATAATCATGGTGCTTTCTGGGTAGGACAAAAACTCCTGTGGCAATAAAACCAAGAGAAATAAGGTGGAAACCACCTTTCTGCACCTTGCCTGAAGCTGGACTAGTGGGGGACCTGGGAGTCATGTTCTAGATGCAGGTCCAGGATGTTCTGTGGGTTTTCTGCTTTACCACAGTGGTTTGAACAGCCTGAAGAGATGAAGATGTAGTGCTCAATATGGAGCATGTAACACTGATACGGCTGAGAAAAGTGTTCGGGGTTTTTTCTTCCTTTCATGACTTAAAATGTCAAGAAAGGTGTAGCGTTTGAAAGACAGACCAGCACAGAAAGAGCCTTTTCCACTTCATAAAAGCCCAGAAGCTGACCTGCTTTGTGAGCACCCAGGACAAATATCTTTTAGCATCTTGTAGTTGTTCCAAATTTTTTTATAAATTAACATTAACTGGAGCAAGGGTTCAAATACATCTCTCCTTCCCAGCTAAATGTCCTGGCTACTCAGCTGTATGGAAAGGTTTCTCCCTGGTCCTGTGTGGATCTTCACAGCCCTCCCTTGTTGCAGAGCCCCAAGGTTGGGCCTGCTGTCCACAGCATGGCAAGGGCTCTGTCAGCAGTGACTGCTCTGAGATGAAACCCCCAAAGCTCTCCATTCAGCAAGGTGGTGATTAGTTTTGGGTTGGTTTTAGTGTTTTCTCCAACTTCAGAACCCCGATGTAGCCATACCGTGTTAGTGATGAAAAATAACGAAAAGCTGTGCCCCGAAGAATAAGAAACAACAAATATGAGGCAACAGGTAGCAGTCCCAAGGAAGCCAGAAAACAAGGAAATGCAAGAATCTGTTCTAATCAGATTTGCAGCTGAACCTCCGTGGGGATGGGAGGAGGCAATTGGCATTACTGAAACATGGCTGGACTCAAATTCTCTGCTGGTTATATTTTGGTTGTCCGAGGAGGCTTTGCCAGGCACGAGTGTGCAGCTCGGTGCAGTCAGGGATTCACCCTCGGCCACGGGATGGCGCTTTCCCACAAGAAATCCAGGACTGCTGCAGCCTGGAAAACCCTTTAGCACAGCTTGCCTGGGAAAATTCATCTAAGGGAAAGCACCTGCTAGGAAACCTTCCTGGAAAGGCTGGTGCCTTCTCGTCACATCCAAGGGATGTAGTTCTGTTCTGAATGACTTCAAACTTTCCTTGCACCTGGTTGTAGGGAGTGCACCCATCCCACATGCAGAGATAAAGCCAGGCAGAGCTCAGCTCCATCGTGGTCCTGAGACAGGCTGGTTGTAACAAGGTGCCATTGGTGTGTTGTGCTTATCACCCACACAGTGTAGGCAATGATAACCTTACCCTGCCGTGGTGATACTGCACAGAAGTCTCAGCACTCAGTCTGGCTTATCAGGCATTTCAAAATGTGCTGTCACTGGGGGGTTGGTTTGTGGAAGAGGAATGTTTCTGCATTGTTTTGGGGAGCTGAGCCCTAACCAGGCTGCTCTGGTGTAATCACAGAGTTCAGCCCGAGCAGATGCCCTGGAAGTGGCCCTGGGCTGGGGCTGGGCAGCAGCCCTCTGTGCCTCTTGTATTTTACAGACATCTGAGTATTTATAGGAAAACTCCTCTAATTATTGCCTAATGTGCTTTGATTTCATCAGAGCTGTGACCTGACAACCTTCTGCTCTTCTCTTGATTCCATTAACTCATCTGACCTACAAAATGTCAAACGTGGTTTATTTCCCAAATGTGCAAGTGAGGTCCAAAATGGCAGCTACACCTTCCCTCAGCTGTGAAACACCCTGAGGGGAAGGTGATTTTGTTCTGTTTGTGCAATCACATCTAACTCAAGGACCCTTCCACTCTCTTAGCCCTGTGTGCCCTGCAGCAGCCTGGCAGCTTCTGCAATCTGTCCAAGTCAGACAAACAAGGACCTGTCTGCAGGGTAAAGGAGAGAGTGCCTGATGCATGGGGAGCTGAGCCACAGGGACTGAGCCCAGGTTATGGAGCAGCTGCATCCCACAGCACAGCCTGTGGGTTTTCCCAGGTGATGGTGGGGTCCCCACAGGGGCTTCTCCAGTGGTGGAATTGGTCACTGGACACTTCAGCTCCTCACTGCATGGATGTGGCAAAGGCCTCCAGCCTCTGTTGGGAAACTGTGTGGTGATGGCAGCTCTTTGCTGGCACAGATACTGCCCATTAAATGCCTACAGTCCCTTGCTCCCCCTCCTCCTGTTCTACTCAGGGAATGGGTTTCTCATTTATTGTCTGTGCCTTACACAGCTAAATAGATCACAACTAATGATCAAAGGGACCTGCGGGGTCGATGTCTCATTTTGTAGCACTCTGCAGTTGCTGTCCTCAGTGGGTTTTTTTCCCCTATTTCAGTGTGTCCCTAATCCCCCTAATGAACAGAGTGGATTTGCTGTGGCAGTGGCACCAGAGCTGAGCTCCAGGCTGAGAAACCAGAGAAGGCACTGGGGACTCTGTGCCATTTGTGGTGATGTCCAGACCGTGGTCATGGTTCAGGTGTGCTGCCTGGGTGCAGCTTTTCCCTTCGTGCCTGCTCCCCACCTCTTGTCCCAGCTGAAGAACCTGCAGGATAGCAGCAGTTAAATGTTCTCTTCAGGCAGTGGCTCTCAGGGCCCGGGTGCTGTGACCCACTCCAACCCTAATGAGAAACGCAGCAGCTTGTCCAGCCTCCCAGAGACAGGGAAATCAAATGACAGCTATTTTCCAATGCCCTAAAAATTTAAATATATTGTAAATGGTTAGAGGGACAGATCAAATGTACATGGAGCTTGTGTAGACAGAGAGGTTGGTATGCAGTGAGGGGGGATTTGAACTGACAGACCTGCAGCTGGGGTTTCCATGGGTTTCCCAGCTGCAGCATCTCTGTGCAGCCTGGAACCCTGACTTTGACTTGGAAGGTTAATTGTCCTTTAAATGAGAAATCTGTTTGGCTCCAGAAGCCAGAGCAAGGTGAAGAAGTTGGACAGAGGGATTGCACAGGGCTGCAGATCCTGATTGCATCCAGGGCTGCACTGGGAAGAAGGGGCATCTTCACTTGCCCACTCCTTAGCCCAGCCAAGCATCTCCCCTGCCAGCTTCTGTGACCACAGACATACCTGCTGCTGACTGCACAGGTGTTGGTCCTTAGAAATAGAATTTTTGTTAAATACATAGCTGTGTAGCAATTTATTGGGTTTCATAGAATTCTTGGTCTTTAGAAACTCAAGCAACTTGGAGTAGCTTAAATAAAAAATCTGAGGGGATATTCACAGGCATATAAAACATGCTGTTAAAAGTTTCATTCCAAACATACTGGGAATCTGAAATGTTGTTGGCAGAAGAGGTTTGTGCCTGTCTGATCCTATCTGCAGGGTTTTTCTCTCCCTGGTGGGCAGTGCTGGCAGCTGCCTCAGCCCTGATGCAGGCAGAGGAGGTGCTGCTGCTGCAGGACTGTGGGATGCAGGGCTGCAGTGACTCCTCTGGGTCTCCTCTGTGTGTGACCCCTGCCCACCTGCTGCAGCCAAAGCCAGAAAGTAATGAAAGTCACTTTGTAGCTTTGTTTGTTGTCTTTCCCAAAGGAAAAAATATTTCACTCTTCATGAGTATCAATGAAAATGCAGGATTTATTTTGTCTCTTTGCCTTTCAGCCCCAGTTCACACCAAGTACCCTTTGTTTTCATTTTTTTGTGCCTTGTTCAGTGCAGGGATATCTTCACTTATTTTGTTTTGTGTGTGTTTGAGCAGTGGAGCAGAAGAGAGTGGGACTGGGAGTTCCCAGAGAGAGTCCTCAGGCAGGACAAACATCCAGACATAAAGGGGAAGATAATAATGATACAGGGGCTCCTTGCACTGGCTGGGATGGTAGATCAAGAAAGGCACTTTTCCAATACATGATAAACAACCAATACCTGCTGGGGAGGCAGAAGGCAGGGGCTGCATGGCTGGGAGGCTCCTTGCTTCAAACCACACACTGCAGCTTTCAGGCAGCACTGTGGCTCCACAGACCCAGCCTGGAGACCTCCATCACCTCCTGCCCCTCACCCAGCACTTTGGCAGCAGCATCCAGTGTCATCTGCTTGGGGCTTTTCTGCTGCAGCAAAGTCACGGCTGGAAGTGTCAGTGTTCCAGCAGGGAAGTGGTGCTCATCTTCACACAGGGAATATGAAATCAGACACAACTACAAAGATACAGAAAAACTACATTCAGGTTTTATAATACTTGTATTTTTCTTAACAGTTTTGGCTTGCCCCTGACAGACACAGTGCACTGGCTGAAGTGAGCACATAAAGGGTGCACGTTAGCTTGTTAAGCACAACTGACTTTTCAATATTGTCTTCATGCTGATGTGCACAGGCAATATTGAAAACACATTTGACTCGTTCACAGCAAGATCACACACTGTGAAGCTATCATGTGTACTAGACTTTGGATAGAATTGCTCAGATAACTCCAAATCTGCCCTTTTAAATTAAAAAATTAAGATGTGATGGGAAAGGCCATTTAACAGCCAATGTGATGAGTGCAGGTCTCGAGTGACTTGCTGCATAATGCTTTTTTATATGGTGTCCCTCTACCATGATTTTTAGGTATTACATAGAAATAATGTGATAATTAAAATCTGGTGTGTTTTTTGAGTTAGTTACAGAATAGAGGGGTGAGTCACTTATGGCACTGAGGTGCCTGAGCTTTTTATACACGAGTGGGGCTGGTAACCCTGAAGTGCCTTTTGCCCTAGGGGTTACCCCCTTTGTGCTCCAGATGGAGTCTCAGATAAGCAGCTCCACAGTAAAAGAGTGATGGCAATCAGGAAAAGAGGAGGGGTGGGACTAGCTGTTGTTCTTAGTGGCTGTAATATAATAACAGTACATAGAAATGTAAATGAGGTTGCTCTACAAGATTACTACTCAATAATTGGTCAAAGAGTCTCATAACTTACTGAAATCTAATTTTTACATTTTGTGCCTATAAAATATCCATTGATGCATCTTTCCTATTATCTTGCAGGAGCATCAACCATTATTTTATCAGTTAAGCCTGATGTTGGATCCAAATGCTAATACTGCTGGGGCCCTTGGTCTGTGTGCAGCTGTGTTTTGGGGGAGACCACAAAGCCTTCAGAGTGTGATTTACTGCAGCAGCAAAACTTGCTCATCCCTTCCTTGGCTCACCTGAGTTGAAAATACAATCTCCTCTTAAAACAACCTTGCAGCTGGGTGTAATTCAGCCCTCAGCTTCTCCTGCCTTCATTCACAAAGATCAGTTTATGGAGGGAAGCCTCCAGCTAACTGATGCCAGGTGGTGGCTCTGGATTCCTGAGGGGGCAGGTGACAAATACAAGTGGCCTGAAACAAATCAAGGGATAATGCTGTGCCACAGAGCAGCCTTCTGGCTGTGGTATCTAACACAGCTAATAAGCAGCTAACATTACTGCCTGATTTGGCAGGAATTATTACCTGCTGAATGGTTTAATAGATTTCTAGTCCCTGTGTGTATAATTTTCACTAGTCCCCAAAGGAAAGCTATATAATGTTTGCCATAGTTGTTTGTAGAATTGGGATGCACCACAGGTGTACTTTGGACTCTATAAACTGCACTAGATTACATCCCATTAGGCTTCTTGTGGGGCTGTAATTACTGGGAGCTCTTCTGGGGCAGTGGCTGCTCCTTGGGATGTGATTTTCCAAAGCAGGATCTTAAACTGTCTGGCCTCCCTTTGTCATTGCACTGTTTGCCTTCATTATCTGTAATGCACAGACATTGGTTTATCAGCCCAAATAACTCTTGGACAGCTTAGAAATATGTTTAGTGGTTGCATTCAGAGGGTTTTCTTAATGAGGGCTGTGCTTTTAAATACAGCAAGATCTTTAAAAATTATCTTCAGAAGCAGACCTTTTTCAATAGCTTTTAAAAATAGTATATTTAAATTAGCAATGTTGTCACAGGTTTAATAATTTAGGTAGCCTACCTTGTAGGAAACTAATTTACTATTTCAGATTCTAGTTCAAGAGGAAGAAATAAATTCCAGTAATGGTTAGAAATAATAAATTAGATTCTGACAAGATGCCCTATACCTCTGTCCCTATGTTAGGGCAGGAATGGTGTGGTGTGAGTGTGAAATGAAGAGAAGGACCCAGGCATGGAATACAAAGGGGTCCTGTTCACATTCTTTAGTCAAGATGATTGCAGCAGCCAAATATTTGACTAAAAGGATATATAAAAATAGACATTAAATAAAATAAGCCTGCATAGGTCTTTAGCTGGTGTGTCTGAAAATGCCATAACCCTGGAACTGGAGTGTGCAAAATGAGGGAAAACTCTCTGAAATGCCCACCTAAGGGACCTGTGCAAATTAATGGCACAGCACAAACACTCTGTAAAGGTCAGCCAGGACTGTGTGTGCAGCCTGGCAGCTGAAAGCAGTTGCTTAGCACAGAACATCCTGGTGCAATTGTTTTTAAGCAAAGGGGTCTTAATTACAGTAACACTTCTAGCATCTCGTAGTGCTTCTGTCGGAGCAGCTGGAGGAACTCCCCACCCAACAAACCAAACCTGCTCACTGCCTGCTCCAGATCATTGGTATGACAGGATTCAGCCAAGAGACTTTAAGAGAGGACAAAAGGTTTCATTCATGAGGCTGCAGCCCATGGAGGGCTGATGGTGGCACAGGAGTCCTACATCTCACATCCCAGGGGTTGATCCCTGTGACCCCAGGGTGCCACCAGGTACAGCTGAAAATACACCTGTATGAAAGGGATATACTGCTTGTGAATGTCTCCTTAAAAGTATACCATGAGTGTATTATACCCTCACTAATATTGCCTTGAAAGAGCAAGCAGAAACTTTGATGCTCTATGGGCAGAAGTGAGGAAAATCAGAGCTGTAAAGGATCTTTTAAAACTCCATTTTTGTTACGACTGCCAGTGTCATTGTTAGAGCCAGCTTAAAATAATGCCCATGTCCAAAGGTTTTTGCAAGTGGAAAATGTAATGAGAATCCAAACAGCCATTTAATGGTGAGAACAGTCACTATTTCATGTGACAAAAAGCGTGTTTTCTTGCTATGTATAAAAACTAGAAATGCCTAAAAAGATGTCATTTCTGTAAGGGATTTTCATGCTGAAGCTTCACTCAAAACTGCAGAAAAAGGCAAGCAGGAATGTTTCTGTTTTATCTTGACGTAAGTGGGAAACTGCTGGAGCAGCACAGCCTTGGTGGGAGTGGGAGGTTTTCCTGGGGCAGCCAGAGGAGGTGGCTGGGCCAGGACTGAGGCTGTGCCTGGCTGCTGCTGTCTGTGGGGATGTGTCTCATGCTGGTCCAAACTGGGAGCAGGATGCTCCCATCCTACCTCTTGGAAGCTCTGTGTCTGCACAGACAACTTGTTCTGGCTGCCAGGAGGTTTTCCTGCTCTTCCATCTGGCTGTCTCACATTCCCTCCACACACAGCTACATTGAAACCTGCTTGCATTTCTTTGGATGTTCCCATTTTGCAAAATCCTCCCGAATGTAGCTGCCATGTCTCCTTCCTTATCCTCAGCAGTCCTTGACATCTTCCTCAGCAATCCTGCCAGTGAATCCATCCACTGTTGGTGCTGCCTGCCTCTATTCCTTGTGGAGCAGCAGAGCCCGGGGCTTTTCCAGGGAACGGCCCCAAGGCATGGACACATTTTGGTGGCATCCACCAGTTTCTGGTCACCTTACACTCACCTCAGTTCTTGGGCTACTTCTGTGTCGTTGCTTTCCAAACTTCATTTTCTTTCTGAATAAAAATGCCAAATTTTGGATTGTATTTCCTATATACACAAGGTGGCCTTTTTCTTCTCTCATTTAGTTAATACCTGCCTAGCTTCATTATCCTCTCTGGACTTCTCAGCCTCTGAATTAGTCTCTTCTACATATGTCAGGGATCTGCCACTAACTCCCCTTGACACACGGTGAGTGAACTTATTAACAAATGCTGGTTCTAAGTGGTCCCCTTGGTGCCACTGTAGTGCCCCAGTGCCACTTTAGCCCTGGAGCTGCTGTCCATGTACTGTCTTGGGGCTCTTCCCCATGCTGGGTGATGTTCCAGTCTCCTCCCTGGTGGGGCAGGATGAGGAGCAGAAAAGGCCTTGGCTCTGTGTATGCCCTGCTCAGTGATAAGGAAAGCATCAAAAGCATCCCTGAGCTCTCAACACTGGTCCCATAAAAAATCCACAACACAGCTCCTACTGTGAAGAAAATTGCCTCTATCCCAGCCTAAACTGGGTCACACCTTTAACTTGTATGCCATTGTTCCTTGCTTTAATCTGACCCCTTCTAAAAACGCTTTTGTTTATCCCAGGTGAAAACAACGGGACATCGTGAAGCCTCATTAATTCCCTCAGAGGAAAATGCCAAATCTGTCCTGCCTGAGGGAAAGGATGTGAAGGGGAGATGACAGTTTTAGGGTGAGGTCGAGAAATGGGATATCTGACTAACGAGGGGTGGACTGCTCATCTCCCCATCTACTAATTGACTGCATTTCATGTGCAGTTGAGCTAGAGAAGTAACCTTGTGTCTAAATAAAAATAATAAAAAATAATAATTCAACAAGGAATACAAATCATGGGAATGTGAGCAAGACGTAAAGCCTTTTTGCTAGATGGACTGCAGAGCCCCAGTATATCCTGGAGAATTTCATAAATCTAATGAAGCTTTCACACCTTCAGGGACAGGGCTTAAGCTGCTGGGCTTTCCATCCATCTTGGGATCAATAGTGCAGTTAAGTCAAAATCACCTGCAAATAAAGAACAAAAAGTTGGGAGTGTAGTTCATCTCTGACACAGAAAGCAGAATAATAATCAAAAAGTCCAAGCCAGTGAATTTCAAACTTGCAGCTTCATCCATGCTAGTGGTTTTTCTGGGATGATCCAACAGTAATTCAGGAAAATGATCATGGGAGCACAGGCAATTTCACATGTGGTAGGATCCACCAGGCACCTTGATTTTGGGGCCATGATTTAAGGCACTGGGCAAGAACAAGATCTCAACCAAGTCACCAGAACCAGTGGGGAAGTGAGACATGAGCTTGTGTTTGTTGTTACCTGTGCAGGTCCCAGGTGTGGCACTTGGTGATGAAACATCTGCAGGCATGGACAAAAAAATCTGAGGAACAGAACCATTCAGTCCTCACTGAGGTAGGATTCATCCTTCCATTGCAGCCCAAACACAACAATAACTCAGATTAATTACCTAATGGCTGAGGTGCCTCACAGCACAAATTATTTTATTTCCTGTGACTGTGGAAATGCTGTCCTTCTTTCACATCATACAGTGTGTAAGGCCCTGGCAGTGGGTGGGTAAGTGCCAACATAATGGACTTGGAAAAGTCCTTCTTTAGAAAAGCAAATTAAAATTTTGCTTTTGCCTTTGCAGGGGTGGGAGAGCTATAAATTTGCTCATCTTTAAGATGTCATTGTATGGCAAGGTACTGCCTTCCACTGGAAAGAAAAAGCAAAAGTTATGTTCTAAAGGGTGAAAAGTAAAGGGGCTGACTGTCATGGCTAAATACATCATATATCCCTGGGTTATATAGTTCACACGAACCTGTGTCATACCCAGAAGTGAAATCAGAATATCCTCATGCTTTCATTCCGAGTAATAATCTTGTGTTGCTTTAATCACCTCTCAGCTCCTGAATCTGTAGAAAAAGAGTGGATGGGTAAAAACCTGACCTTTTTGTGTTAACACTGCCTTTGTTTCTGTCTGCTAACTGCAAAACCTGTTCTGTATGAATTATGTCTGTCTGGAACTGGAGTGAAGGATGGGAAGTTAAAGGTATCATTGATACAGATTCAAATTTCATGGACAATCAGTGTCCCTTGGTGTGTAGGGCTGCATGTCTGAGGTTGTCAGCAAAGTGCCTGTTCACAGAAGGAAACGGGGCTTAGTCATCACTCCTTCTGCCAGGCTGGGGCTGTCTGCAGGCAGGATTTTTTCTTAAGACACACAGATTTAAAGATAACTTTTCCTCCATCCCTTTTTCCCCTTTGCTTTGGTTCTCAGTCTGGCACTAAAGCCCGACCATCTCCAGCTCATCACAACGAACAGGGAGAGCTTGTGGGAGACTAATGACCAAAAAGCACAAGATCTGCTGGCAACTGCTTAATAACAGAGTGTTTTAAAATGCTTCTCTGACACTTCCATTTTTAATTTATTGAATGTGAAGTACATGCAAATAGAGTGTCTTTGGGATTGCATGCCAAGCCCTGGAACATTCACAGATCCCAGCTATAAATCTGGAATAAGGCACCACATCCCCACTGTGATATCATTACTGCTATAATAAATATGGTGAGTTTCCTCTTTTGATTCTTTTCCTCATGTGAGATACTGCAGATTTCTACTGCCTGGTCCAGTGCAGGCACCCTTTGAAGGCATCAGGGCTCCCAAACTGGCAGGTGAGCCCTGAGCTGCTTGTTTCCCCTTAAAATTGCTAGAAGTTAGTGCTCAAGTTCTCAAAGGTATGTAGTCATCTAACCTGTATTAATAGCAGGTGGTGACAGCAAGAAATAATTGGTGCATTGACACCAAAGCCTTGCCAGCAAAATAAATTAAAACCCATCAGAACTGGGGAAAGCAGAAATGTGATCATGTGAAAAACAGGATGATCATGCAGTCAGGTCAGGAGAATAATGTAAAACAACAGGACTAAGAGAAATGGCAACTGCCTGGAAATACAAAATAAATGATGTGAAGTAAAATTAGGGGATAGTATGAGAACCATGTGTAGGATGGTGTAAGGCACGATGAAGTCCTGCCCAGCAAAATTAAAGAGACAATAAAATGTAGGCTGGTGCAGTGACAGAGAAGACTAGTGAGGGAAGATTTAATGTGAAGATTTCTTGGGCTGCAGTAAGAATGAACAGAGATGCTGCAGCTGACAGAATGAGATAGAAAAACTATATTATGCAGAATTATATGTAAAACAGTATAATATTATGCCCTATCCCAACTATGAAACAGATTTACACTTCATACCTATTCACCTCCAGAATCTGGAAATGTCTCTGAACTCCCTTCTCTACAGACACATGAAATACCATCTAGAAAATCCCAAGCAGTGACTGCAGCATTCGATATCAGTGCCTGTGGCATGGGCTGACCTAGATGCAGGCACAAGCTATGGGCAGGGCATGGCATTTTAATAATTCCTGCTCTGTCTCCAGGGTTTTGCTCTTAGGAGTTTCATTGGTCTTTGCCACTTATTTGAAAAGGTGATATGGAAAAAAATGCATGAAGAGAAATCTTTGGTCAAGGAAGAACTGAACTGGAACCACGTGCCCTGGTGAAGTTCTTTTTCTTTATTATCTGCCTCTTTTCCAGCTCTGTGCTGAGTGCTTAGGGACAACTGGTGGAGGCTCTTGGCTTCCAGTCACTCCTGGAATACATATCCTCTTATGGATATCTCCCACCCTCTCAGGAGTGAGTTGGTCCATGCTATGAGGAAGCTGTGTGTATATTATAGCAGCAGGAAACAGCTGACAGGACAGATGTCCTACTTATTGGTAATGAGAAAATGGATATCAGGAAAGTTAACAGGGAAATTCATTTGGAGTTTAAATAAGTAGGAAAACCCCACAATTCAACAGGCACATTTCCTTAAATAGTGAAAATTATTCCAGATAATATAAAACTTCAAGAGACAGAACACGCTCAGGAATAGCATAGCCAAAAATTATTAGCTATAAACTATATGTTGTAGCACTTGCTGTTTTCCTTCAGAAAGGCACAAACTGTCAGCAGCATTTCAGAGGAAAGGAGGGGTCTGTCTTTGAAGGGATTACTGCTCATGTCTTCGCAGGGTGGCTTGGATCATCAGAGACTGCCTCAGCTTAGAACAAAGTGCTCAGAAATGTCACTTGGCAGCCAAGCCCATTGCTGAAATCCTGAAAGAAATAACTTACAGAAAGTTACCAGACTGAGTCTTAATTGGCCCAGATGAAACATCTTGCTGGGAATTGTGACAGGCAAAGTGGCGCTTGGATCTGTAATTTGTAACCCAACATGACTTTGGAATGATGCTAAGGTACAAAATGTGCATTTTTGGCAGCTGTGCTCCCATGCTGCCGTCCGGCGGGGCAGATGCCTGTGAGGCAGCTGCTTGAACGTGGGGATGCAGCGCCATTTGGGAAGCCCCTGGGGCACCTTGCTACACTTCATATCTGCCTCAAAGAGGTCTCAGATGTCCTCAAACCACCCCTCAGGTGGCACTAGTCCTTCAAGTAACCAGAGGGAGCCCTTGGCATCCTTGCTGGGTGGAGTAGCCTCCAAAGATGGCAAGTTGCCCATGCACCATACGTTCAATCTGTTTGCACCGAAACAGGAGTGGAGAATCACTGGCAGAACAGAAGGCAGCAAGTTCAAGCCTCTATTTTCCATCTCTCCAGGACTCTCCCTGTCTGACATCCCTCTGGCTGTCCCCACCAAGTGGTGTTGAGCCTTTGTGCTTGTTCCCTCTCCATCACCAAGCCCTCCTGCTGCCTCTGGCCCTTGCTTTGATGGAGGAAGCAGAGAAGCACCCTTTGAAAGGGGGAGGCACACAGGGTTGCTGTCTTGTTGCTTGTAAACTGTGCATTATTAAAGGTCCAACTCATGTCTATCCAGGGCTCTTTGCTGGAGCTACAACTTTGGATAGAAATGGGAATGAGTGCACAAGAAACCCTTCCCTGAGGCAGCCCCAGGGCTGTGCATAATTTCCTCAGTCAGCCAGTGCCCCAGCTCTGACAGGATGTTGAATTTCTCTAGTGCTTTTTATGAAAGTCTTGTAAAACCTTTATTTGAGACTCAGAAACAGGCCCACAGGGGTGAGAAAACCCCCTCAACTTCCTTGGACAGATGTGTCCAAGGAGCAGGGAAAGCAGCAGGAAGAAACAGAGGCAAAGCAGTGTTGCTGCTGCCTGACTACTGGGCCACCTTTGGCAGTTTTCAGTGGCCAAAAGCTCTTCTTCATGCATTTTCTGAGTACTTAGAGATGAAGCTGATGTCTTTGTAGCTGCCACCCTGGGGCCTCTCCTTTGCTGTGCTCTGGCCCTTGTGAATGGGTCTGGGAAGTGTAACTGAGGAGAGAAGGGGAAGATGTTTCTCCTTTTTAAGAGCAGATACCTGCCCATGGCTCTGAGTTAGGCAAAGTGTCCTGGGGCACTGGGGCTTGTGTTTGGGGACACGTTTTGGAGCCAGGACATGTGGGTCATTCAGAGAGCCTCATTTGGTTTCACCTTGGTAGTGCTCACCTGCCCAGAAACCTACAGGTTCCTGAAGCCCAGCTGCTCTTTTTAAACTTTCCAAGCCAGGTAACTTTGTTTTTGTACCTGATCTCCTATTTAAAGTCCAGTGTTTTCTGCTTACTTCTACTTCTCTAAATCCCAGCATTCTGTGTGAAGGCAATAAGTCTACTAATCTGTAACTGGGGTCCGCAGAGTGAATTAAATGTGCTGAGTACTGGTTGGTGAGCTTGCAGAAAGAAAAAGCTGAAAAACATGGAGAGGATAAAGAATTATCAGACTTGATACTTTAAACAATTAACATTTTGAGGCCCTTTAAAATGGAAAAGAACATCTGTTAATAAAAGAAGAAAATTAGAAAACCAAAATCCCTAAAACCAATTATGTGAATCAGCAGCAAAGGCTCAGATCTGTAGTATGTTACTTTGAATTTTCTAGTAACTTTTAAAATCTTGAGTGTAGAGTCACAAATGGATGTATTTGCATCGAAAGCAATTTCCAAAATGTGAAAGGTGAACAGCATGCACAAAGGCAGAAAAATAAATGGAAGTTACACAGGACAAAGCACACAGTGTTTGGAGAATCAGACCTCTGGCCACATTGAAAAACAAAATAAAGGAGAAACTCCAACTTCATCAGCAGAACTGATGGGAAATGTAAATTTTCACCTCAAAGGGAAATCAGATTTTCATGGAAACTGAACTGGACTGGGTGAAAAAATAAATTAAAAAAATTAAGTGGAACTTCCTGCCCAAATACATCACAGTATGGGTCTGGTCATTGCATCTGAAGGGAAATCACAGCAAATTGGTGTCTCTGCAATGTGGCTGCGCCTTTACAGACCTGTTTGCCCCTCATTACAGCCATCCTCCCCCATCCCAGGGGGATCCCTGAGTTTTGGCACAATCAGCTACGAGGAAATGAGCTGCTCCAAAGCACAGCAGTGGGAAACTTGTGAACTCCCCAGGCTTTCTGCCTGGACTTTGCTTAATGCCACTTTTTGCTTTTCTGCTGCTCAAGATGTGCATTTCTTGTAACTGCTGCTCTTTTGGAAGCAAAGAGAGCTAATTTCCATAGCTGCAAAGTGAAAAATATGCTCCGAACTTGAGAAGAGAGAAATGTAATGGTTGCACCTTTCAGACTGACAAGATGACCTAGAGGTGGAGTGATTCCAATAAAAAATCGATTCCAGTAAGTACCAGACAGAAGAGAAAAAGAATAAAATCCGAAAGAAGTTTGCAGACTGTTGAAAGAATATGTTTCATTGGTATTTGAAAGACTAAGAACGCTCAGACTTGTATTGCAAAGTGATAGGAGAAAGGAAATACATTATCTGTCAGCCCACAGGTGTCCAGACAAGGATGCTGCACAGGTCCCTCGCAGAAAGAGCAACCCGAGTCCCAGCGCTGCCCCTGCTGTGTCACACGCTCAGAGCTCCGGGGGAGGGCGTTTCATCCAGCGGGAAACTGCTGCTCTGTTGCTTCGACTTCCTTAGCAAATAGGAAAGCAAGCTTATTACAGATGGGTGGTTGCAGGGGAAGGGAAGGGAAGGGAAGGGAAGGGAAGGGAAGGGAAGGGAAGGGCAGGGGGTTAAAATG
>VZRZ01002960.1:922473-964829 GCA_013398175.1 Climacteris rufus
AGATGGGTGGTTGGAGGGGAAGGGAAGGGAAGGGAAGGGAAGGGGGTTAAAATGTGTTAATACTTAGGGTATGACAGACTATCTGCTTTAAAACAGCGTGGAGGGCTGGGCTGGCTGTCTGTGCGTCCCCAAATCCAGAGAGCAGCCACCGCTGCCCATTTTCACTCTTGCTGGTATCTGCTGCCAGCTCTGTGCACATACAATCACTTATTTGCCAAATTACAAGCTATGGCAGGTCCCTGAGTAATGGCTGACCTAACATAAGACAAGAGAAAGGAGGAGATGCAGAGAACTTCCTACGAGGCTGTTTCCCACATGATTTCAATGATGGAAAGATGTTGTCCTGTTATTTCCCTAAGGAAGCCCAGCAGGCTCTACCTGACACTCCCATTTACAGGAGCTGCCTTCTGCTTGGAATGGCAATTGTGTCTCACTGGCACTTGTTTTATTTTTATTATTTATTTTGGCTCTATTTTCTAATTCTACAACTGCAGATCCCATAAAATGTAGAAGCTAAATCATATTACTCACTCCTGACTCACGGAATGCATTAAGGTGAATCCTGTGAGGGATTTCACAAGGCACATTTCGAAAAAAACAAACAGATCTTTCATTGTAACCCCATTTTCCTTCCTTCCCCCAGAGACAATCTAAACTCCATTGGATTATAAATACACACCACAGCTGGATTGTGTCTGCAGACCTGCAGACATCAGGACGTGGAATCTACATCACTTTTACATGGTTGAAGTCCAGAAGGTGAGGCTTGTAGCCAGGGGCATCATTGGGTCTGCAAAACCCACGGCTCTGGTGCAGTGGGAGGGATTGCACAAGGTGATGGGAGTGAAGGACAGAAGGCAGAGAGCAGTGCTTTTGCTCCCACCCCTCCTACAAATAGCACCTGGTTGTAAATAGCAATTTTAGTTAAACCATTAGGATTAATCAAAGAGATATTTTATGAACTGTTTGTCTTGAACAGGCAGGATACACCAACACTACTGGAAAGTAAAAAAAGGATAAGGCACTTGTAGGAGTTCTGTGATGAAAAATTACGGTGACATGGTGGCTGAAAAAAAGGAGATTTCTAAAATATTGAACAGCTGAACTTTGTCTCACCTTTACAACTGCTCATTTCACACCTCCTCATGGACAAAGGGGTGTTGGAACACAGCAATGGGAGCTCTGACTGCCCCACACATCAGCAAAACTCCTGGGTTATGTGCCTTGCTTGCTTTACTTATTATTCTGCCTGCCTAGAAAATACCTCAACAGATGTAGAGGAGTGTGAATACATTGTACTACACACAGCAAACTCGCATGAGAGAGGAGGGATGGCTGGAGTTGACCCAGAGGGGTGCAGGGGCTGCAGCTCACACGGCCCAGCCAGCTGCACCCTGCGGGGTCAGGTAGAACCCAGGCAGTCCCCCAGATCACTGCCACAGGAGGGACAGGTCCCCTCTTGGCAGAATGAACCTGGGAAAATCCCTGTGATCATGTGGGATCTGATTAGAGTGCAACATTCCAGGAGCTGCCACCTGCCCCATGTGGCTCTGGGATCAGAGAGGACCCCCCCCCCCAACACTGCTGCACTCCACCAAAGCAAATACAACAACAGGGATTCTAAACCCATGGCTGGTACAAAGTAAGGACTAGCACAAGGGAGGGGAAATCTATTAAAGTCATGCAGATCACTGGGGATGCAGGGCTTATTTGGGCAAAATGCATTTTAATCTGATTTTAATGAGACTGATATTTTAAAAAGGATGTTGAAGAACACTGTTGGGGATAGAGAGAAAAAGAGCTGTACACAGAATTTCAGGCTGCAGAGTTGGTTAAGCTCTGTCTGAAAGTAGCTGTCTTAGGGAGTTTCAATTAAATTGTTTAAATTATCAAAAAGGAAATGGAGAGGTAACTTGATTATGGTGGAAATCGACGGGGAAAAAGAATTACTATAGAATTCTGTGGCTCAGGTTAAAGAAAGGTATATAAAGAAGGAATAGCAGAAAGTTGAGGTCAAATCCATTCTAATGAGAAATGCAGCACAGTTTCTAACAGTGAGGATTATTAAACCTTGGAACAAATTATCACATGAAGCAGCTGATTCACAGACTCTCAATGCTTTCAAATTGTGACCAGTTGTCTTTGGCCCAGAGTGGGCACCTTCAGCTGAACAAAATGGTGCCATAGTCTTTTCTGAGGTGTCAGGGACAGGATGAGGAGCAACGGCCCTAAAGTAAACTACAAGAAGTTTCACCTCAACATGAGGAAGAACTTTTCATTGAGGGTGGTAGAACACAGATCAGGCTGCTCAGGGAGGTCATGGAGTTTTCTGCTCTGGATACACCCCAAATCCACCGGGATGTGTTCCTGTGTCACCTGCTCTAGCTGACCCTGCCTGGGCAGAGGAGACAGATGGGATGATCTCCAGAGGTCCCTTCCAGCCCTTTCAAGGGCCCACACAACTCCTGCAGCTGCTCTGTGGCTCGCTGTGACACCCCATCCCCCTGGACACATCCTTGGCTGCACAGCCTCTTGAGAGCCGCCTGGCTCAGCTAGCCCACGAGTTTGTTGGAAACAAATCTGAGTTTTCTCTCACTGTTGTATTGCTTGCCACTTTTTGCTGGGTTTGTTAAACACAATTGTGTTTTAAATATTGCACAGAAATTTGGATTTGAATTCTCTCTGGCAGGAAATCCACACAAATGCACTGAAAAAGAGAGATTCCCACATATAAGGCAATAACTGACAATCATTCCTCATTCCATCACTCCTCAGCTGCAGTGCTACATTTATATTGTTAGGTGAAGCTACACAGAGCCTGCCAGAGGCCATTAAGAAATCCCATTGGTTCTCTGGAGAACACTCAGAGCACAGGCACTAAGATGCTGCGTTTAGAAAGATAATGGATAAAGATGAAATCAGTTTTTCAGATGAGTCTTCCATTTCCATAGGGGCTGTCTTTATGGTTTCAATGATGTAGAATAAAAAGAAAGAGTATTCACTTCCTAATCAAATGAAAAATTTCATTAATTTGGGGATATTCATTCCTTTAAGAGCTTCACTCCTTGAGTTCATTAACTCTTCAGATGTGGCTTGTGCTGATGTTGCCTTGCAGTCCTTGCCAGGATTTTCTTTCTGTTCTCTGGTCCAGGCCAAGATGCAGAGTTTGCCAAGCCCCAGTGTAACTCCTGTGGTTACCAAGCAGAGACATTTGAACGATGAGAGAAATATCCTCATATTCAAATATCCTGATATTCTCAGCTGTTGAATCTGACTGACTCCAGTAGCAATTACAGATCTTATCCTGGCCCTACAAGCCATCCAGACCTTGGTAATTCATGTGACTTTTGAGGAAAGTCGTGTGAGCTCATTTCTTTTGAACCAAGTGAGGTGTGGCAGCAGTTCCAGCGGAATGACCAGGGAGATCTGTGTGCAAGTGCTCTGCAGAGCTGGGGAGCAGCTCCCTGGGGCTCCTGGGCTTCTGCAGACTCTCAGTCATGCAGGGCCCTATTACTGACACTGAGCATTGGCTTTTGGGTTCTTTGATGTAAGTAGCCACCAGTGTGTATGAGGTTGCAGCAGCACATGAGATTTGGAGAGTCTTTCTATTTACAGCATCAGGGGTGGGCCATAGGCTGAGAATAACTTCTTCAATTAGAAAACATGATTTATGAAACAATTTTCTGTGCAGAAAAATTCTGTTTTTATTAAAACACTGATGAAGAAGGTGTTACAGTGGTTTAAAAGTGAACTTCTGTTTGCCACCTTTCTTTTCTGACCCACTGCCCTGAAAATATTTAGCCTTCTTCGGGCTGCATGGCCCTTTCTTAGCATTAGCTAATCACTTTTTTTCTTATTTACCAGGGATAACAAATTTGCGGTGATAGAGATGTAAGTTGATTAACATGTTTGCATAGCTTTGCATTGTGGAAATAATTTTCACTGTAAAACTCTGCAGAAAACAACCTCCAAAAATCAAAACAAATACCATTATGGACTGAAGCCTGCTATTCTTCTCTAAGCAAAAATGTAACTTCATTGAGGGGGCATTCTACTGCCACAAGGTCAGCAGGATTTGATCTTCTGTATTCAAAGTAAGTGCCCTAGGATATGCATGTGGAATTTTGCAGTATTTTTGGATTTTGTTTTCTGAAACTAATAAATTATGAAAACATGCTTCCAGGAAGGTAGACTTTGATCTAAAGAAAGTTCATCTATAATAAAGCCTAAGGGAAAAAAAGAATATAGAAACTGATGATGAACATTTTTTTTTATTTATAAATTTATAGCTCTGTCTATACATACACACAAATCTCTCTATATACATAAAGATGTTTTCTATTTTTGTTCCATCAATGTTGAAAAGCCAGGAAGTATTAAGGCATATTCTTCTGGTTCCAAACCACTGTGATTATCTGCATCTTGTTAAACAACACATTTATGAGAACCTGCCCCCTTACATCAATTACCCAGAGTAGAGCGGTTCAACCTGTGGAAAATGGTGATGTGAAAATCAAAAGATAGTCTAAAATATAAGTGATGTGAAGAGCTAAATAGTGAATGAGATAGTGAGTGAAAAGCTGATCCTTGAACAAAGACATGACAGGAAGAGGGGTGGTGATGTGAATTTGGAATAGTCAAGGTACAGCACTGGGAAGGACAATTAAAAAATAATCAGATTTTTTTTTTTTTTAAAGCACCTTCAGCATGTGCTTTCTACCCTGGTGGATGAGGAATGAGCAGGAGCTGTATATCTACTTTGAGGTCTAGAAAGTCATGGGTAATAAAACCATTAAAAGCCCCTGGTTAAAAGTGAAAGGAATGAAGGATGAGTATGCCTGTGGTAGGGGCAAGGGGATGGGACCTCAACAACAGCAAATAACACCATCTGAAGGGAAGACTGGGATTGATGAGACACTTTATGGGAGGGAACAGATTGCCCACTGACACAGACAGATGTCCAGAAGAAAGCTGGAGACAATTTTGGACAGAGAAGCAGAGAAAACAGGGAGAAGGATTTGTGTGGCTTTGACCTGATCAGCACAGGGGACTTACTGAGAATAGGACGGTGACAGGCATTTTTTTGTAATCATGATCATGAAAGTGTTCTTGAGAAGACAAAGTGGGAGAGTATAATAAAGACAGCACACTTTGGTTCTCTCCAATAGTGGGTAAGATTTTCACATGGAAAACAAATCTACAGAGCAAAGGTATTCTAGAGGCTTAGCTGTTCCTTAAGGATTTTGAAAGAAAAGTATTCTGCTGTGGAGATGGGGTAGGAAGCTGAACTGTCAGCTTTTCAGTGACCTGAAATTTTTAAATGAGTTTTTATAGAAAGTGGAAAGCAGGTGACAAATGATGCTTATAAAAAGCATCTCTGAATCACACAGAATTATCCTCCAGCACTTCTGCTATCAGGGAAATAATGAACATCATAGTCTTGCACCTCTTCGAGTCGCCCCCAAAATACTTCAGTATACAAGGAGGAGTGTGGCATTTGGAATGCTTGAAGTGGTGTGCACACAGTGCTCTGGGAAGGGTTCACTGGTGTCCATGGCACTGTCCTCAGTAATATGAAGTGGACGAGTCCCAAGGTGCACAGGGCTACCAAAAGTGAGATGTATGAGCAAAGTTGTGTCCTGTAGAGGAGAGGATCAATAAAACACCTCAACCCTAAAATATAGCTAAAAAATTATGTGCAGAGAAAGAAACTGTTTCCATGGATATGACAGGTAAAGGAGGAAGTACAGGACTTAAATTGCAGCAAGCAGGACCTAGGCATTAGATGATGTTTGTACTTCTGGGCTAGCTAAGCACAAGCTAGTCAGATCTCTAATTCTATGAGGGTTCTCAAAATATATCATGGTGTGCTAAAATACAGCCCAAATCAGCCCTTCTTAAGGATGGAAACTAGCTAATCTGTCACTCTTCCCTGGTGAAGGAGTCATGGGCAAGGATTTTCTTCTTCCTCCATCTCTCTCTCATTTGAACCACAGTGAAAAAGGCTGTAGGATTTCCATTGCTGAGGTTTAAAGGACAGATTAGGCAGAGATTTGCCAGGGGTTTTTTTTCTGCCTGTCTGGGTTTGATATGTGGTTTTAATTCCAAGTGCAAACTTTCAAATTTTCCTACCAACCGGAAATTCTAGGAAAAGACCCAAACGGCCAAATAAGGGAGGCTCTTTTCTATCCTCAATTCCACCTCTGCAGCAAGAATTTGGAAGCTGTTGGAGCCCGACTCCATTCAGCACTTGTGGGACTTTCTAATTTGCAATGCTGGAAGGCCATTTTCTTGTATGTATGGCAGAAATTAAAAAGTCTTGGAAAAGCTGACAGGACTTGGAGAGAGCAACCCTTTTCAGAAGAAATCTGCCTTGTGGCAGATCTGCCTCAGATCTAAGGATTCTGGCAAGGTTTGCCCGGAAATCAGCCCTGTTCTGGGAGCCAGGCAGAGAGTCGGCAAAAGTCCTGCTCTGAGCTCAAGATGTTTAGAGAGAAATAACTCAGCCTCCATGGCCATAGCTGCCTTCTGATGGATGTTTCTGATTAAACTTGGCCAGTTTGTGGCATGAGCTGTTTCTCGCCCCTGATCTCAGAAGTGCATTATTTAACAGCATTGAAATCTGGTTGGGCTGTTGATGTGAGGGAAGATCCCCAAGCCACTGAAGCACTACAGTGGATTTGCTCTTCAGAGTTTTGCCACAAAAGCGCCTGTAGTATATCGCCTGGGTCCCTGGTCGCTCCCAGCCGAGGCACCGACCTCCAAAAGCGCCGAGGGCTCGCTTTAGGTGCGAGTGCTTCAGGGCTAAGCCTGGCTGTGTCACACAGAGGCGAGGTGGCCCGAGGTGACAGCAGACAGGGTGCAGAAGGAATCAGGCAAGGAGGCAAAGGGTGGCGAGAGGGGTCTCCCCCGTGGTCTCCTTTGTTGTGGGGTCGGGTGCGGGGATCCGGGAGGGAGAGGGTCGGAGAGAGACTCCAAGGGGCTGACAGGGCGCAATAGGTTAAAAGGGAAGGGAAATTGGGAGGAGGTGGAGGGAATAACAATGGGGTTCCGCGCGAGGAGAGGGTACAGGGTTCCAGGGTCCACTTAAAACAGCGCAGGGGAGGGTACAATGAACAATAACTAATAAAATATCGAACATAACCGAGACTTCTAGAAGTGTGGGTAGGTCCAAGGCTCGGAGCACGCCTCCCTTCTAGAAGAAGGGGCTGATCTCAAGCTGCAGTCCTGCCTATAGAGTCCTCCCCAAGGGAGGAGCCCCCCACATCCGAGGTGGAGCTGGAGTAGAAGGTGATGGCAACATCCCTGGGAGGACCTCCCACAAGCGCCCTGTGAGCTTTCTGAAATGCAGTTCCCACAGGTGCCCGTGGCCTGGTGAGGGGCCTGGCTGTGCCCGGTGCTGGGGCTGTGGCAGAGAATTCTGGCAGGAATCTCCTCACAGAGGAGCCCCCACACCCAGCGCCTGGACACGAACACCCAGTCCAAGGCTTGATTAAAACATTTCAACTTTTAGTTCAAAATGACTCAATGTGAGTTGACTGAACATGACTGAAATTAAAGGGTGACCAGCGAGCAAGAGAGCTGAGAGCCGGCGGCTGCCAGGAGCAAAGCCCCACAGACCCCACCTCCCCATCCTCTGCTGTAAGTCAACTTTTATTATTTTTTTATTTTTCTCTTCAATGTTTTTTATTATTTGATGATTCACAACCTCCCTTTTCTTTAGGAACTGAGTTTAGGGAAGGAACACTTCTTTCACAGGCACGCTGGTGGCTGAGGGGAGCTCCGGGTTCTCTTTCCCCAGCCACAATCCCACACCTGAGGGGGTTCTGGCCATCCCTCAGTGCCAAAAGTGACGTCTTTCATTTCTACCCCTTCCTTCAGGCAAATCTCTGCTTTATAGCAGAGAGAAAGAGCTTGCAAGCCATGGAAAAAGCAACTAATTCAAGCTTGCTCAACTTCTTCCCGACTTGTATGCACTGGAGTGTTCCTTACTGATAATACTCCATATTCCCAACATAAAAATAAAGGCCACCAAAATGATTAGAGAATACATTTGTCAGTCAAATATGTTTGTTCATAATTATGAAAGATGCACAGTTAAATTGTTTGTGGGAAAATAATGGCTCAAATACTGCAAACGAGTCTTTTAAACTTCAAATTTGTATTTAAAAATTATCTGCAGGAAATTTTGAACCTTAATTTATTTAATTATTTCTATGGAACCAACCCTTTCAGATATTTCCTGGTTTTGAATGGAGAAGATGTTGCTGTTGAATGGAAGGAGATGGCTTGGTATCGCAGTTAGTTTAATTAAACATATAATTTCTTCTAGTGTTGGATGTGGTCTAACATCCAGACCAAGTAGTGTAATAATTTATCATCAGTCTGGACATTTTCAGTAAAATAACAAATGGTTTATTAAAGCCATAATTACTTCTTGACTTTGGAACTGTTTTTCTGAAAATCCTTGTAACAGTCATTGATTTCTGTATTTTAAGAACTTGCAATGTTTGTTTAAAAATAAAAACGTTGTCAAAACAATTTACCTGAAAACCGTTACATTTTTTTCCTGTGGTATCGTGACAAACGTGGTAAAAGAAATTGTGGCTCTGAGTGTCTGCACTGTAGCCCAAGTTCAGCATAAAGCAGGGCAGCAATTTGTTTCATAAATCTGGAGAAAACAAGATGTCATTCAAATAAAAAATACTATAATTAGTAAAAACTTACTATCTTATACCTTTTTGTTTTCTTTAGTTGGGCAACTTTATTCTTTCTTAAATGCTTTATTCCTCTAAGTATCTTTGTCACTGTCTACAAAACAGCTTCAGTTTTGCCCAAGCTTTAGCTTCAGCTTCAGTTGTGGTCCTGTGCCTTGGGGCACAAAAAAAACCAGTTTTAAACAGAAACGAGTGCAAAGATGCATAATAATAAAATCAAGTTTCAGAGTGCATGAATCTAGATGTGAAAGCTGTAAATTAAAATTTCACTTGTTTAAGGGAAACAGACTTCATGTTTAAGGTATCCAAATTTTTCACGTGTGTTATTGTAAAATGAATAGAAGTGTTTCCAGTCTGCTACCATTTGAATGCCATTATTTTGAGGACCTCAGTTCTGCAAACACCTCTCCCTGCCACTGAGTGCTGCAGGATTTAAGCACACACTGGTAGCTGGCAGGCACCTGCTGTGAGCCTTAACAACCTCGAATTGCCTTTCTATCAGTAACGTGGTGATTATGTTACCCATACCAAAATTCCCTCCTGACCGTATCTTAACAGATAACTGTGTGTTTTTGGGCTAACCGTGTGTGATAGCAAAAGTACTTTTCCCTGTAGGACTCTTCTTCCTTCAGTAAAAATGGTGTATTCATCTAAAAGCACTACTGGAGAGAAAAACCTCCTGTCATTTCCTCTTTGTGCTTTCAGAGGCTGTGGGTAAATGTAGCTGTAAATGCTTTTATTTTGTGATTTTAATGAAAGTGATGGCCTAAGTGTCTGTACTCCCTGCCAGGCTCTGTAGCTCCTTCCAGCTGGTGAAGCAGTTAGGGTTTTCTTGGCATTGCAGCAGTCCTGGGAAGGTGGGATGCTAATGGGATTGCAATGGGAAAAGGAGTTTACCACATTGCTGCAGGAAAACACTTTTCCTTCTGAAGTAATTCACCAAGTGCTGCAGCAGAGATTGAGGACCCCACTTATCCAGCAGGGACATGGGCAGCAGTTGCTGTATTTTCCAGCACTGTGTGGTTACACGTGCTCATATAGGTCAGTTCTCAGTCTGTTGGGATGCGGGAACAAGGAGCATTGAGTCATCTGAAGAGGCTTTCTCTGAGTTTCTTTAAAAATAGAAAGGGAGGGAGGGGGAAAAATATATTGTTCCTAAGTGGTTGCTTGGAATTACTTCTGGTAGGGGCCAGATTGCAATTACAGATGCGCTGAACGCAGTGTCAGCTCTCTTGACAAATTCAATATTTGTGCTGCTGTCCACAGTATCTATTTCAGACAGCCTGAGCCATAAAGTATTCTGGCTGTAAGACTGAGTGTGAGCAGAGCCTGCAGATGCTGTCAGAGCCTCAGGATTGTGTTCCTCACGTACCTGCACACTGATTGCTCTAATGAGGGGACCAAGTGATGTTAAAATCAGGGCACTACCAATTTGCACTGTTTCCCTGCAAGCCCTATGCCTTTCTGTAGAATGAGTAAAAAATGAAGCTTATAATTTCACCTTACTTTGCAGCTGGGCTGTTCAGTCTTTATTTACATTCTGAAAGAGTAATACTGATCTGAGGACATTATTGTAATTTCAGTACTTTCTATCATGCTTTCTAGGCATTCAATAGTTTGATTAGATTTTTTTGACCATTGCAGTGCCTGGAGCAGGGAGTTTTATTGAGCTGCTCTGGGTGATGCTTTGTGAATTTAGAGTTGTGCAGAATGTACAGATAGCTCTTGCAGATAGTATCACTTGAATTAGACATCACTGATACCCATCACCTGGCCTATGTGAGTAAAAAGGGTTGCTGAGAACCTGAAACTTACCTTCCAACAGCAAGTGCCCTGAAGTGATATTCAGAAATCGTAGATGAATGGTAAAACCCAGTAGGAGAATTTTAAATAAACCTTGCCAACACCACTTATTTGATGTCTCCACTGCTTATGGCTTTATGAAAACCTCGTCTTGCAATTAAGGTTGAATCATCCATGGGAAAAAAGAATGTCTGACTTCAAGAAACTTTTCATGTGATGTCTTCTTTCCCTGAAAGCAGGTTTTAAGGAATTCTATCTGAAAGATCCCTTGGCACTGAGCAGGCTTTTCAGGCCTCCAGAAAACAATGCCCTAAGACCAATTCTTCTGGCTGTGAACTGGTTTCTTATGAGGAGCTGAGCATTCAGACTTGGCGTGGTCACTGTTTCATTTCCAAGCATGAAGTAAGTGAGAGCCATGCAATAGCACCCTTTCTGCTCTCCTGTGTTATTCCTGGAATGGTTTGTGCAGGATGCAGACAGAAGAGGATGAGGCTGAGTTTGGTATCTGTCAACAGCCAGTAACTCACCTGTTGTTAAATGAGTTGTTGTTGGGCAATAAAGAACCACCTAGAGGAAATGCAGCCTCAGCTGACTTGCAATTGGAAAAAGGGAATGATTGGAGGGGAAATATCCATCAGATGTCAAATAGGCCTTTCATCAAAACATTTATTTTTGAATGCACTCAGAATCTCTAGATGGGCTGATGCTGCTTCAGATGTGAGGGGAAGGATGTGAAATACAGAGGAGTTTTTTATATCCTAGGACATGGAAAAGGGTGGAAAACTAATCTTTCACTGCCCTGGCTTTCATAGGTGCAAAATGGGCTTTGGGTAGCTCAATGCTGACCTGAAATACACTGTGCCTTGGGTGGGGGAGGCCCAGCTGCCTGAGCCCAGGGATGCAAATTCCAGAGATGAGGTGGTGCAATGATTCCCCACCACCAGGAATGGAGGGTTTGGGTTCTGGCTGTGTGCTCTCTCCCCCTGTTTTGGGATCATAAACAGTTAAATAAGCTCTACTACCTCTGAAACTTTTCTAAGCCCTTTGTATGTGAGATTCAACAGGGCTGAATAACATGGAGGGGCAAGGAAAATGCTCTTATTTCCTTATTAACTCCAGTCAAACTTGGAAATTACACTCATATATGGCAAAGAAGAAAAAAACAATTCTAATTTAAAAATAAATACCCATGAAGCTTAAAACTACTGAAACACTGTTTTTCCCCACCTTTTCTGTAAAGGGCCATTTGCAAGTTTCATTGCACTGTTATCCTCAGGTTCGTCATGGTTTACAGCCTGGATTGAGTTGAAATTTGTGATATGCTGGAGCTGAATTTCCCAAGTCCTTCCTTAAAGTGTCTTACTTAGTGAGATCTTTATATCTTGTATACTAACGTGGAGCATGACTGAAACTCAGAGCACTGTTATTTGAGGTATTTATGTATTTAGGATGTCATTAGAAATATGTGTTAAATTTTAGCAATGTCAATGACTTGTTATAATGGTCTGTTCAGTATATAGGTAGGGATGTGAATTAAAACATGTAGACCAAAAATTTCGGTTAAAAATGACTTTACAAAGACCAGTTAGTTATGAGCATTTTGCTAATGCCTCATTTTCCCATAAAGTCTCATCACTTCATCAGAGCCTGTATAGTGCTGAGCTTTGAATTTATTATTAAAAAAGTGTTGATAACACACCAGCATTTTGACTACTGCTAAACAGGCCTTGCATCAAGGTCTTCTGTTTCTCACAGTGGTTTTTGATGCCTGACAACAAACGGGTTGAGGTAATGATGAATTCTCATGAACGCTCTCAGTTGCATCTGTAGTTTCTACATCTGATCAGTCGGAGGCTGAGTTCAGGGGTAAGAAGGTGAGGAAGACCAGCAGCAGAGTTCTGCCATGGATTATATTAGGGTCACCTATTGAAGCTGGGAGGAATGATGGCCCTACAGCTGTTTGGGTTGGGAGACCAAAAGCCCCAAAAGTAGGTGTGACATATATTTGGCAAATGGGCATAAAGAACCTGTCCCCAGACACTGTCATCAATACCTGGGGGACTCCTGGGTTGGGTGGGCAGGGTTTGGTTGTCCTGTAGAACTGACAGCGACTTCTACCTGGTCCTTGCCTGCTCTTGGCCCTCCTTATGTGACTGAGAAACAGAGAGGAGATTTTCCCCAGAAGCTCTGTTAAATGTGCCTTTACTCACTTGCCTCAAAGCATTCACCTCAATTGTGAATACCTGTTAAAGGTAAAATGCATTTCTTCATATGGCACCTTCTAAATGATGGCACCTTTGTTAAGAAAACATTGAAATAGGATCACAAGGCTGCAGAGATGCACAATGAACATGCTAAAGCTTTGTGCAAAGTGGATGGTTGTGAGAACAAAGTCTCACTGCTGGAAATATAAAATTTTAAAAAATGATTGTTATGTCCCTGAAGAAGTGTGATATGAGTCATCTCATTGATATTCTAATGGACTTATATGGTACAAATATTCCGATTAAATCAGAAGAAGCATAATGACTTCATTATCAGTTACATTTTTGTTCTATTTAAATTCATCCATCTATCAAAAATTCTCAGTGAAATACTAGAAGGGCACTCACTGGTTGCAAAACAGATTAATTTCAAATTATAATGGACAGGAATTGATCTAATTATCACACCAGGATTCTTGGAGAATTAAAAAAGCAACCAAAAACCATTCAGAAGTCAAATGTTTCACTTTTTGGACACTGATGGAGGTCAATATCTACAATATGTGGAGAAAAACCTTGTCCTTTGCTCTGATACTTGTCTACATGGAAGAAAGTCTAACTTCTTCCTTATAACAAAGTTGTGCTCTCCCTGTTCCAACCTTTAGAATGTTTTGTTCTAGTGAGATAGAAAAAACCAAGCATCTCAGAAACTGTGTAATTCCATGTGAAGCTAGAATAGACATGGGACTGTGGCTTGTCTTGGATGAATGTGGAATTTCAGAGCACGAGGGCTGATTTGTCATCTGAACCAGGGGTTCATCAGGGAACCTTGGGACCTGGGTTTTGGTTCTTGGACCTCTGATTGTTGCTGAAGCAGTCTGTGAGCGGGAAGTGCCTGGGAGATGTCTGTGAAGGAAAGGCCAGGGGAAGTGTCTGGCTGTGGAGAAGCACCTCAAAACGTGCAGAGAACCTCAAAAAGTGTTGAGATTCTGGGCGTTGGTCCTCTGCTGGTGGCAATATTCCTCTTGGGTTTCTTATGTGTGGTGCACCTGGGAAATCCAGTAGGTTTGCCTTCAATCATGTGATCTTAATCGATATTGCTAAATTTTAATGGTCTTCATAGTCTTCACCCTGCTTTCTACAAGGTGGCCCGATATGATACTACCCCAGTAGATGGGATTTTTGGACACCTCCTCTCCTTCCTTCCCTGTTCTCTGGCCTCAGATTCAAGCCACCTCAGTCTGTTTCCCCAGACAAAAATGCATTTTTTTGCATTCCTGTGAAGTTAATCTTGTCTCCCTCAGACCCTTTCCTCTCATCAACCAAATTCTGCCAGGGAAATTCTTACACATTTTCACATGGTGCCTACAACCCACTCAATAGGCCCTTCTCTCTGCTCTCCTAACCTCCCCAGGGTGAGGATTGCTGCTGGGCCTGCCTTGTCCTGCAGAGTGTGACAGAGTGGTGACAGAGTGGCCTCCCGGTGAGCCAGCTCCTCTCTTGGGACACATCCAAGCTTGCCATCAACAAGCCCAGCTGGGCTGAAGGAGGAGATCCATGTGTGTACACGAAAAGCAGTGGAAAGAGAAACAGGAAGTCAGCAACTGACTGAAATCAAACTCTTTGCAGCTCTCTTCTCACATCTGTGGATGTCTCAAAATATCACTGAACTTTATTCCCTCGTGGCCGTACTCCAGAGCAGCTGACAAAATCTGTTTGCGTTTTTCAAGCTGCTCTTGCATAACTGCTGTGTGGTTGGCATCATCCTTTCTGCTGTACTCTGGTAACTCTGCCTGGCCATGGAACAGCTGCGTGTCCACCTGAAGGAATGAAAGTTCCCTTTCCCATCTCACCCATAAATGCACAAAGCTCACCTGTGCACTTTCAGGCTTTTACCCTTGTTACTCTTATCTCCCGCCCCTACTTCAATGCCTGTTACACTCATTTGCAATTACATTGCATAGAACTAATGTAATTACTTTGCAAAACAGATTAGTATCTATCACCTGCTCTACTTCTAATTTAAATAACTGCCTTAAAATTATTCACGAGGACAGTAATTTGCTGATGCTTCTCTTAGAGCTAATCCTTGCTTTGGCAATAGAGGAAACTACCTGATTGTATTTTTGCTATTTCCTTAGCACCATGTTTTCAGTTGCTTATAACTTTGTCTGGCTTCTAGCCTTTAGATGTATTTCTCTAAGAAATGTTTCAGCTGAAATTGTTGGATCAGAACAAAGCCTATAGAAAAAAATTCCTATTTTGTTGATGCTAAAAATGTTCTTACAACAACTTTTAGCAGTGTTAGCAGGCTTCTTGGTCATTTGCGGGCAACAGAGCACTGAAAGAGTCAGCCTTTTCTATGAAGAGATCTAACTTCAGTCAGTAGCAGGGGAGATGTTGAAGCAAATCCCAGCTCAATCATAAACCTTCCCAGAATTTCAGTGAATTGATTTGTACGGGGGAAAACCTGGCTTCCCTCCTGCTGTCCCAGCTGTAGGATTTATCTGACAAGTTCTGAGTGTGTACAGACTCACATAACCAAAGATCCTGAAGGTTTGCATTAATAAGGATACATTTTCACTAAATTAGCAAGAAACTTGTCTGCAGCACTATTCTGCTCCCTTAGCCAGTGTTCCCCTGCCCACCTGCAAGCAAGAAGGCAGCAGAAGCTCTCAGCTAAGCACAGAAAAATAGTGAATAACACTAAGGAAGAAAGAAAATATTTTTTCAGTCTTACTTTTGTCATGTCCACTTGGCATTGTTTCTGAAATATTAAATGTTCATGCTTTACAGATGTAACATTACTGAGAAATTAAAGTGAAGACAGGAACCAGACTAGAGCTCCTCCTTAAGTAAACAATAATTCCAGCACTGATGCTCTTAAAAAATATACATTTATGATAATTAAAACTCAGAAAAATCTTCATAGTGAGAGTTTTCATCTTCACACCAGATACGATTTTGCAAGTGGCACCAATCATTTCTAGATGTGATTTTGGACATGGGTGTATAAGATACAATTTTTCTTCTATTTGTAGCAATTTGGAGTAAAACAAAGTGCTGCCAATTAAAATTTTTCAGTGCCCTTTTACTGGGCTTGAGCCATTTCAAATGACATTTCTCAGGTAGCATGGGAACAAATCATCAGCAGGGCAGTCATGTTTAGCTGCTCATTAATGAAATCAGTGTTCTGAAGCATGGATTGGCAGAATGAACAAAGCTAAAGCAATTACTAAACTCTCTGCAGAAATGTGTAGAAAATTGTGGGTCTCATTTAAATTGTTAACATCTCACCAGTACTAGATTTGAACAATTAATTTGATCATCTGCCATCCATACTAATTATAATGATGATGAAACTGTTAAGAAGAGAATTCTCATTTAGTGGGAAAAGGGGACAGGAAGATAATGTAATATGCAGTTGGTAGTGTACTAAAGCACTTTCCCTCTTGAGCATCCCTTTCCCTGCTTGGTGGGAGGAAGAGCACACAGTGGAGGAGCAAAGGGAGGACACCCAGGAGGTGCCACTGTGCTGCACTTCACTGTTTGTGCCTCGATTACCATCACGGGTGGTGCTCTGGAGCAGCAGGGCTTGCTCAGCAGGGGCAGCTGATCAGCAGCAGCCAGCCTTTCTCACTTGTGGGAGTTTCATACTCACCAGCTACCAACCCGAAGTCCCTTCCAGGAGAGCAGGGTTGGCATTACTAATGTCTCACACCACACCAGCCAAGTCATTAATTTTCTGATTAACAGCAGTTCTTACGAAAAGAGACTAAACTGTGCATTGCTCTAAACATAAATCTAGTGCAGTCGCACTAAATTGGGTAGGAGCGAGTAAAACAGCCCAACTGAAGCTCATACCTTGCTAACAGGCCATTTAGATAGGCAGGCCATAACTTTTGAGCAGCCTGAAATAAATCTGTGGTGTATATAGTTTCCAAAATGCCTACATTATCTATTGCTTAATCAGTAGTTGTGTAAGAAATCACTGTGGTTATCGGAGCATAGGAAACAGCTTTACTGCTTCCATTAAGAAGTACCATTATGCTATAGCAACGCATTATCTCCATAAATCATTTGTACTGGGAATATATTTGTCAGGTTTCAAACAGATTGTGTAATTATCACATAATTTTATTTCAAGGGTTCATAACAGGGAATTAGATATGACATTTGGTAATATAAACAGTACACTTGACTCACATAGCAGTTAACCACACATGTTTGAAGAACTTGGCTCCAAACGATTTTTATAATGCTTTGACAACAGCTTCTCAGAATTTGTATTGTGCATATAACATATAAAAAAATCGGCTTGTGAGACATTGGATCAGGGAAAGTATACACCAATAATGTAAGGTGAGCACAAGTGCTTTGCAGTGTGTCAGAGCTGCCAATGTGTTGTCTACAACGCTTCTGGTGGAAAAAGTTACAAGGAAAAAAAAAAACAAGGAAAGGTTAGAACTCTAAAGCTTCCTACATTTTTTACAGAGAACCTCTCAAATGTGAAAGGTGCAGAAATATGAGAGGTAATGGACCAGTAGCACAGTGTCAGTGTTAATGATGTCTGTCAGTGTGTTAGTTTTACTTTGTACGTGGGACATGTTTTGCAGAAATTCATTACTGATATAGCAAAAAACCAGTGATTTGTCATGTCTACCTCTATGACATGTGCTGTGAAACTGAGTAGTGTCCAGAATCTTTTCTCCTGTAGAGTATTAGGACCTCCAGTATCTTAAAGAGATCTAATTTGGTATATGGGCTCTTGTAATTTGACGTATTTGCTGAAGTATAGCTGTTTACTTGATTTTATAATTACTCAATTTGCTCTGCTGCAGAATGAATGCAAAATCTTTTGCCTCCTGCGGGTGCCCAGAGAACCTAAACTAAGTGAAATCTTCTGATAATTACAGTGTAAGTGCAGTCCTCTTTTCAGAGTGCAACAATGCTGTATGGCAGGTTGACAAAGGAAAAGTTATGTCTGGAAGCAGTAAGCACTTTCCTCAGCCCCCAGGCCAGCTATAAGGCTGGATATCCACACTGGTTACCAAGCACATCCTGCTTTCTGATTAGAGTATTTCAGTGCTAAGTCAGAATGTACAATCTTTCCAAAGTAAGTTTCATCATCTTATTCTCCCAGTAGTCGTTTAAATCTGTGATCCATAACCAGGGAGCTGTTACCTCTGAAACTGATAGGTTTTTCTGAAATGTTGTGATGAATTGGGTATTTTTTAAATAATCCTAAAGTAGGGATTGATATCAAAACTGACATCTGTTGTTGGACTTAAACCACTGGAGTGACAGCAGGGTGCAAATAAAAATGACCATTATTAAGCCTTTTTCTAGTTAAGTTTTGCTTGTAAATCCTGGACTTCACGTCTGCACTGTTAGTTCCTGCATGATGTGGTAAGCACTGGCTGTTCCCTACACCTTAACATTTTCAATTTAAATAGGATTGGCTTAAATTATTTTTATAGTTCTATGTAATACAACTTGAACAGAAAAGGCTTTTTCGCCTTTGCATTTAGACAGATGTTTTAATACCTTAATTTATGATAAAAGAGTATAGCATTGAGGAGCTGAATTTTCCAAATACAGACATTTGAGGAGAGCGTACATTGGCAGTGGTGTTCTGGACAACTTGCTTTTCACCCTGTTCCTACCTGATCTTACCTGGTCTTAGGATAGGAGTCCTCCTGCTATATATTGTGCGTGGCACAGGATACATATGTCTCAAGAAATTCTGGGAAGCACACACATCTCTCACTGCCTCTGACTTTAGACATTAATTGTGCAGCTTTTGTTATTCAGAAATGCAGATCATAGCTGGCTGCTGCTGGGCTTTTGCCACTTCGTTGTTTACCCGAGGCAACTTGTTTTTACTTCTGTCACTGTCAATTACTGCAAAATCCATTATCCTCATGATTAACAAGTGGTTTTATTTCCATCTAAAGGCTGTGGCAAGGAACTCGAGAGCTTAGCAAATTGGGTTGATTACAGGAGTGACACATGGGTGATGTCCTTGACACCAACATACAGATTATGATACTGCCAAGCTCTTTATGTCTGATTAACTGCGCAAAGGCCTTTTGAGGAAGGTTTATCCTGAGGGTACTACAACTTGCATTTTTAATATATTGTTCCAATCACCTCTCTGGAAAGACAGTATTTTATTTTTTAAAAGCAAGTAATAGACAACTTGATAGCAGAAGTTTTAAGTGAAATTGCTACAGGCTAATGAGAAACAAGCTATGGCTGCATAACCGGTCTTTTTATTTTTTCAAACTTATATTGCATTTAATTTTACATAAAATTACACAGTACTTGGTAAACCTCTGTCTTCCAGCAATATCCAGGGGACAAAAATAACTCATGAAACCAAGTGTTTAAAAGGAGTGAATTCAGAAAATCTTGACAGTCCTAATTAAGGAATATACCAAATAAAACTACTGCAATAAAAATGTGTAGTACCACACTTACAGACAAGATCACAAACAGTATCTCTCCTGGGAATCTAAAATGTGAAGAAACACTACTGCTTGGCCAGCCTGATAGAGATAAGCCTTTCCCAGTCTCATTGAAAGTCTTTATTCATCACAGTGCAGATGAACTGGAGTGTGGGGTCAGGGAAAGGATTGCACGCTGAACACTTCCTTTGTTACCTAACCTGTGAGGAAGCACTTGGGTTACACCACCAGTCATGCATAGGGTGGATCTGTCTTAATCATGTCCCTGTTTCCAGATGTGCCAGGTCTTGTGTCACACTGCTTTTGCCATCTGCCAAATGCCAGCACTGTGCTGATCCCATGCCTCTTATCCTACATTACTTCCAGGTATTTTGCAAACCACAGGTAGGATTCAGTGGTGTACAGGAGGCAAAGCACAGAAAGTGCAGTCCGGGAAGGGAGGTAAAAATGTCTTTGACTGTTCAGCCCCACTCTGATGATTCTCTGTGCCAGGGCTGTGTGTCCTGGGTCACTGCTGCCCACTGAGAGCAGAGCTTGTGAAGCTGCTCCCTCCCGACCTGACCTTTCCAGCAGCTGCATTCCCGGCACATCTCTGGGTCACAGTTTGCAAGAGAGTGGCCTGTGAAGAGCCTCTGCAGTGCTTGTGTTAGGGCTGCTCTGTGAAACCCAGCACTTTTATGTGTTATTCAGACACTACCTGAGTATGGCAAAGAGCTTACCTTTTCTAAGTATGCACAGTGCATGAATAATGCATGTCCCTGTGCAGCAGCAGCTGGGGAAAATATTTGCAGGACTTCAGGACCTGAAGGATATTGGTGTGAAAGACACAGACCTAAACATTTAATTGTAGTGTTTTGCTTTACTTTTTACTTATTTTGAATGTGCGTTGCAGTAGGGAACTTTAACATCTCCATTATTTTGGCCTTGTTGGACAAGATAAATATTTTATACATTTATTTAAATTACTTTTTAAAAGATCCAACACCATGCATGTCTTGGAAAAATCTCTGAAATACAATAAAGAGCAGATCTTTATAAATTCTTCTTCAATCCTACCCTAAATCAAATAACTCATTACAAACATATGCATCAAAATAATTCCCAAAATTGCAGTTCCGTTTCTCACCACTCCAGTCTGTTTTAGGGCAGTGGTGTAAAGCTATGTTTGACAAGAGTGTCTCAAAGGTTTATTGGTCTCTGGTTCATAAGGGACTGAGTAAATATAAATTTCAAATGTCTAGGGCTCTAAAGGAGAATGTTTGGCTTTTTTTTCATACTGATAATGCTCAGCTCATGAGCTGGACTGCAGCCCCAGCAGTTGTGCTGCTAGGAAATAAAGAGGTGTGAGGGTATGTTAGGCCTTTGATAAAACTAACACCTAGAGTCGTTTGGGAACCTGCAAGAAGCAGCCTTATAATGTGAGAACCACATGCTTCAAGGTCAGCCCTAAAGAATTTAATACAGACAGGTTTTCAGATGCTAAAGGCCCATGTGTTTATTTTACTTGGTCTTTCTTTGTGAGAAGAGGTGTCAGGCCTTCAGGTGACCTTAGCTGGGAGCAGGTTGCCTTGGCTGTGGCAGCTCCTTGGTCTTCCAGCAGCAACTGAGAGCATATCAGAAGCCCAGGAGGCATGCTTTGAACTTGGCTCTTAGAAATGGGCAGGGTCTGATTTTCCCTCATTACCAGGATAAGGTCATCTAACAGCTTGTCTGTGCCATGGAAAAGCTGTTAAGTGGGTAAGCAAGGGTCAGGAAAGCACTAGACTTCACTACAACCTTTACAATACTCCTCATTAAAACCAGAGTATACTCAGCCTAATCCTAACTCATATTTACTTTGGTGCTTTCATTTAGAGGGATAATGAGAGAGATGTGCTGGAATATTTAGTGTGCAAAGAAGACTGATTGGTGTTACCACAGCAATGTCAGCATGAGACAAAAGCAAGGGAATAAGAATGACACTGCCTGACTGGCAGAGGATACTCTAGAGTAACAAGGCTTTTTGTCTCTGGGAGTGAATGCTTGAGCCTAAATTTCCTGAGCATCCAAAATATTTTCAGCAAGTGCTGGAATAAAGAAAACTCGATGTTGCCTTTGCACATTTGCAGCCTGCAGAAGGCTGTGTAGCTGTGCCTGCTCAGCCCCAGGTGGCTGCTGGGCACCCCCAGCCTCCTGGTGGGTACAACCTGCAGTTAACACTGGACTGACAAGTTGGCCTGGGCTATTTCTCTTCTCACAATATGTGCTACAAGCAGGAAACCACTGTGGAATGAGCAAGTTCCTGCATTATCCATGTAGAAGGCAACGGGAACGTGTAATATGCAAGTTTTGGTGTCCCTACTTCCTTTCTTCCACTCTCCCAACAACAGAGGTGTGAAATCCCATTTTTCCTCTTGACCTACTCTTAAAGTAAGTGAAGTTGTTGCAGGTAAGTGCCCATGAAAGCTCTGTCAACAAGCATGCAGGAATTTAAATTATATCCCCTTCCTCTAGGGAAAATGCAGTGCAAAAATGGTACTGGATAATTCCTACCAGGAAAGATTTCTCCCTGGTAAATCACAAAGCTAATGTTGAAGAGAAGTTTTTGTCAGATTACACAGGGTTGTACACTCACCATTTATTGACACGATATTTCGTACATAATTACAAACTATCATGTACTCCATCACTCCCATTTGTGTATAAGGACACAATTTGGACCTAGGGCTTACTCAGGTGTTTGGGACATGGACTTTCTTTTAAAAGGAACATTTTTGGCAAATTTTACTCTCCTCTCATTGTGGTCCTGGTCATGGAGAAGGTTCTTCAGAGTGAGAAATTGGAGGAAGAGGTTCCCCCATTTCTTGCTGTGCCTTCACTCAAGCACATGAAACTTTGTCACAGACCCAGGAGGGTTTTACAGAAACACTCTGTAACACAGTAAAAGCTACTGCAGTGCTTGGTCTGGACTTTAGGCATGCAAGGTGACTGTTGAAAATCTTAAAAGTTTATGGGCAGTGACTCTCCCACTGCAGACCAGAGGGAAGAGAGATTGGAGTGACTACACTGACATTGCTGGGCTCTTAATTGGCTCTCCAGCATTACACAAGCCTCTTCCACAATGACAAGCAATTTTCTCAGGTATAAATTTGCAAAGGCAGTAATTGATATCAAAGCTATCTGCATAATTTTTTTAGTTGAGAAGGCAATACTGCTTTGCCACCATCTCTGAAAAAACTAAGTGGGTTTATTGTAATTGCTAATTCTGAACAGTAGTGGATTTTCTTCAACAATTTAGAGAGAAAAGCATTTCACAAACTTCCAGACACTTTCTTTGAATTTGAGATTAATTTTTGTACCTGGATTTAAATTAAGACAATGAACAATGTATGACTTGGTCATTCTATTTTTGTTCTGTATTTCAAGATAGTTAGGGACATTTTAGCTTGAAAGCAGACTGCAGTATTTGCTGTCTCTCTAAAGGCATTATTTCATGAAACTCCACATGCTACAAATGGAGAAACAAGCACATGCTTCATGATATACTCAGCATTTTTCAATTCTTGTATAACATGTTAAGAGTAGGAAGAAAAGATTAAGTGCCCTAATCTGCTGTTTGAGCAGACAGTGCTAGGCTTGTTATAAAGTTGTTCTCTATCTTAAAATTAGACCTTAGGTTCCCCTTGCTTGCATTCCCAACTTCATGTGCCTCAGTTGTGTTTAATATATGACTCCATGTATGTGCAGCAGCCCCACAGTGTCTCAGTGCCATTTTTTCCCTCCAGCGATGATGGTGATGATCAGGGACCCGGTGCAATGGGAAGAACACCTTTGCTTCGTGGAATCTGACAGTGCTTTTAAAGGCTGATTTTTGCAGAGACAATCTTGTGCCATATATCCAAAGAATACAATGTGAGCTATCTGTTTATAGAGTTTTCTTTCTGTTACAGAGTGATATAAATTTAGAAACACTTGTTTTAGTGAAGGTAGAAAAATATTGTGTAAATGTGTTTATGGAAATAAACCATATAGATAAATATACCTTGAGAATGGCTTATAACTACATTTACTCAAAAAATAAAAAACTTTTAAATGTATTTGTTTTGAAGTAGATAGCAATAAACAGACTAAAAGCTTTTATTAACTCAGTCTGTACAATGAGTTGGTCATCCAGAAATTGACTGAACAGATTACTCAGGACATATAATATAACAGAATAGTGTGCAAAACATATCTTGAAGAGAAACAGGAGCAAAGATATAAAATTATGTGTGAAGATCAAGCTTTAAATGACAGCAACCTTCAGCTTATGCTGAATTTCTATTCTTCTAATGGAGTCTCTGAATATAGATATTCTCACATTGGATTATCTGTTTGCACTGCCTGTCCTGCAGAACAGTATTTTTTGTTGCTGGAAAACAAGCCCTTCCACAAACACTGGCAGGGGAAGAAACATAATGATGAGATTCAGATGAATTATGGCCAAGAACTTAATTTAGTAATGAATCAGGTTTGTCAATGGTTGCTTAACTTTAGAATGTATTTTCTAAAATCATCCCTAGTTTATTGGCAAGATGATATTGGACAGCAATTCCAGGTTTGGAAGTTGTTTGTTTGATTTTGGCAAAGTGGCACCAACCGTGCATATTTACAACCAAATAAAAACCATCAGAATATTTATCCAGTCAGTTGTTTCATCTTTTATGCATTTGGACATGTTATCCCATTTTTCTGTGTTGCAGAGAACAAGGCATGACAGTTCTGTAGGGACACCCATGTGGCACCTGCCAGTGCTGGTGGAGGAGGCTGTTGCCTGCCTGATCCCCACAGCACATCCCAGCCTCAGACATGCTGTGAAACAGCAAAATTCAGTCCTGCTTCCTCTTCTCTTGGAAACTCCTGTAGATGGAAAATTAGCAAAACTTAGAGGGAAATGAGGGATTCAGTCTAAGGTTTTTAAATACATGGTGACATTCAGAAACCACTCACTACCTCTCAAATGCATGAATAGGCACCTTTGGGAATGAGGCCGTGTGAAACTCTGAGAAAGTTGCCGTGAGCTTAGCCCTGCCATCAGCAGTGTCAGAAATCCCTTGTCTCTGCATTGTTAGTTTTGCCCCTTAGTGAATGAAACTCAGTGTTTACAGTCTCCAAACAGCTTTATCTTTACCTGTGGCTGACAGTCATGCCCTATGGAAAACATGGGTTGTGCTCCTACACCTCAAAGTAATTCTCCGGAAGTTTTCTAAAAGCATTCAGCAGAGGGTTGCACTTGAGAGCAAAGACTTTCAGGGAACAGCTGCATCACTGGGGTTTTTTTTTCTGAAAAAGTTCTTTTACCTCTTGGGTTGTTGCTTTCTGTATCCAAGGATTTTGCAGCTTTGCAGAAGTTGTTCCTCCTGCACTCCCATGCAGATTGACTCCCCTGCAAGCAGTTGCATTGCTGGATGACTCAATCTCTGAAATCAGTGGGTTTTAGTAAACATTTCTTAAATTACCTGGCAAAACACGAAGACTAATAAGAGGTGAGTGAGGCATATACCCTTTATTCCTGTAGTGAAACCATCTGGTTATAGATTTAAGAAAATGAGGAGCTGTGTTTTGCGTCTCAGTCCTTGTTACTACTGTGTAAATTAATCCATCCAATTAAACTGTAATGTGTTGACTTTATTATGTGATGGTAGATTGTGCTTATGCTCTAACAACCACTGTAGCTCACCAGAAAATAGGTGTGCTCAAAGCATGATAATGCTTTGTTCAAACCAATGGAGCACATAAAATTGCTTTCTCACTGTGCACATTATGGGGAACGTCTTTAAAGCCTTGCGCTCATATTGCCACCAGTAGGAGCTTTGCCACTGACTTTAAAGGCAACAGACAGAGGTCACCAGTAAACACTTCTCAAAAGGAACACTGTGTGACACCCAGGGGCACTTAGAGCCAGGACAATTTTACTACCAAGCCTTGGATGGGGCTTGAGAAGGAGCTGGCTCAGGTCCCTGCTCTGGGGGAGATTTCACTTCTGCACCTTGCTTAGAGATTGAGCTCTCTGTAAAGGGGGGTTAAGGCTCTTCCCTCTCATTTGTTTGTCTTTATTTAGATCATGCTCTGAAGTGGTGTTATTGTGTCTATGTGAGCTGCTTGATCTTTTCACCAGGTGTGACAGAGCCTTGCTTGTAACTACAGCACTCTTAAGCCCAGCTAATCCAAGCATCCATCTTCAGAAGTCTCTAGAGCTAAAGTTATCCAGACATTAGCCTATGTCCCTATGGTGCATATTAACATTTGAAAACTCATGAATGCTATTCATAAATATATGCTTGGTTACTTTGTGCCACTTCCTCAGTTTGACAACATGCATTGTACTTCATCACATAATGAAGTTGCATCTGCAATTTATAAAAGTGAGTACTTGAAAGAAACTAATTTCTGCAGTTGTTTAAATACAACTTAATTTTGATTAGATAGTAGACTTTAAAAAGTAGCTCCTGGAGATAGCATGTGAGTCCAAGTGGACACTCCTTCATCCAAATCTCTGCAGCATTCAGCATAATCAGATCAGAAACTTCTTTGTATGTTAAGATTCTATCTTGCTACCTGAATGTCATTGCAAATATTTCCCAAATTCATTGCATATTTACATAAAGTTGGAAGAAAATATCTTCAAAAGAACAGTTTCAAAGCCAGATTTTTACCTTTCTCTCGCTAATCAATACATAAGCTTGTTCTCAAATCAGAACTAAAACCCCAGCAGAAGTTCAAAAGGAATAGTCACAGTGTGTAGAAGAAGGGCTCATCCCTGTGAGAGGCAGAGAAGCTTTGATGGGGACGGTGGGAGCACTCTGCTGCAAAATATTACCTTCTCTCATGTTTGTTTTAAACTGCTCATGCTTCCTCACAAAGCAGGCCAGGGTGCAGGAGTTTTAACTCTGTCAGCAAGTGCTACAGCAGACTCTGAGTGTTAGGCAAACCTGGGGGGTGCGAAGCCATTCGCTTAAGCTGCAGGTCGGGAGCTTTGATTGTCACTTACACTTGCCTGGGCATCATCTCCAGAGCTCGTGGCTCTCTGCTGCAGGAAAGCCTTGTCTGAGGGAATTATTTTCAAGGAGTGTGTGGGCCAGTGAAGACTGTGGTAACATGCCAGGAGCTGATTGAGATGCTGGTTTAGCTCGGGGCCTGAAGCCCTGTTTGCTACAGGGCTGTGCTGGGAATTAGCTGGGAATGGGAGCAGGGGCCTGCAGGAGACAGCCAGGCCCTGCCATCACTGGGACCTCCCAGGACACATCTCTCTGCACCTCTGCCTGGCTGCTCTGCACAAAGCTTTTTAGAAATCTGGGTCTCTTCCTGTAAAGGGGCTGACAAAGACAAATGTTTGCCTTCTGTTTGATTTTTAGGCTTGCTGCAGACTGATTTATGTATATTGTCTTACGCAGGGAAGCTTTTAAGAAACTATATTTTCAATAGTGTAACTAGTTTTCACTAAGCTGGACAAATTTTGAAATCTAGTTTTTAATGTAGATTCATGCCCCTATTTTCAGTAAAGTTGTTTTTAAAATTTTTTGTTCAAGTTGTGTTTGGAAAAGAGCTATAAGATACAAATTATCATAACACCAATTCAAAAACAAAGTCCAAAATTAATTTATTATATGTTCTGGTCCTAGGGGATTTAGTAAAGTAAACTTTCATTATTTCACCTACTGTAATATTTGAATGGAAGTTGTAAGGCATTACATATTAATGACTTTGTTTTAAATATATGACCAGCAACTTATTAATATTTCTTAGTTCAAATGTACTTAATCACTTGTGTTGCATTATGAATCACCCTGTTCTTTCCTGTAAGTTTCCATGGCAGAGAAGGATGCTCAGGGACTACTAATGGTACTAAGAGATGCAAAAAATCAGAGTACAGAGCATGTCTTCAAATTTTGCATAGATTCAAATGAAATATTCTCTATTCCTTCCAGGTCATTAGTTTAAAAGGTCCTTAAGTTAGGATAACTGTGTTAGTCAAGAGAAGGCTGTATTAAGCATTTTGAAAATTGAATTTTTTATCAGTTTTATGAAGATTGCTTCAAGGGTGTGGAATTTTTAATAACTTTCTTTTATGTTGAACTGCTTGCTGCAGCCTTCTTGGGGAAATGGAAGGAGCTGGAGATGAAATGAATGCTAATCTGTCTAGAACTTCCTGGCTTCACCTTAGCAATTTTATAACTGGCAAGAAACACAGAATCCCTTTTCTGCTGTAAATCAGCATCTTTGAAAAAGCCCTGGGATGCTACAATGGGTTACATTGACTCTGTACTGTACTAATGGAAAACAGAACTCTAAGTTAATTGAAAGAACAATCGTGCTGTATTTCTGAAAAATCAAGATAAAATCATTTTTCATAATGAAAGGGGAAATAAGGAACATTTCTGGCATTGACACAGTCAAGCTTTTATCTGGGCTTCTGCTGGCATTAATCTTTGTTCACAGACTGCTAAGGTGGAAATGTCTGTCCCAGCTTTCTCAGATCCCTGTGTTTCCCACACGGGAGGTTTCTGAGCTGGAAGGGGCTTTGCTGGGAAGGACTATGGGGGAGGCAGCAAAGGAAAGCAGTGATTTTGCTCATCAGTCCTGGTGGTCCAGGCACAACTACAGGAATTTCTGAGGTCGTGCTGTAGCCTGCAGGGCACAGGGAAGGGTCTTCTGCCCCAGAGGTGCCCCTCAGCCGGGCTGAGACCTGCAGGCCATGTGCTTGGATGCTCATAAACACCTCTGAAAGAAAAATTTGACCCACTATTGTTTTTTTCTGTTACATACAAATTCTGTTTTCTGTTTCTTCCAAAACACATTGTTGGCTTTCAGTTATTGTGAGTTTTCTGTTTAGTTCTTCCACCTGCTTTTCCTTTCTGGGCATGTTGCTTTCCTTCACGTGACCTTGGTTTGTGCAGAGTCTTCGAAACCAGTGCCTCAAGGAGCTGCTGCTCCCCTCCATGCTGGCTTCAGAGGGTTCGTTTGGGAACAGGCATTATAGAATTTGCAGGGGTAATATAGCACAATATTTAATAATTTCTTTAATCAGCAAATCTATTTTGGTGCATTTTGAATTATTCCTGCATTAAACTCATGATATTAAGGGTTTTGAAAAACAAAGTGGGGCAGGATTCATATACAATCTAGGAAGTAGTGATTCTGGATGTTTTCTTGGACTCAGAACAAAGCAAGCTCTCTTCCTTTCATGATGGGCTCTTGCTAATTCTTCACTCTTGACAGAGCATCAGATTCACTCTGAGAATGCTAAATACAGCTCAGACAAATGCTTTTCTCAACTTTTCTCTGCTTTTCTGATGGCTTTCTATAGGAAGCACTTCTGTGTTTTATACAGGCTTATGATGCCTGGCATATCTGAAGCATCTTCAGAATTTTCAAAGTTTGCTTAATTAATTCAGGTGGTATGAATGTTGAGGGAGAAACCAAGCAGAAATAAAACTAACTGTGTATTTAAAAAAGAAAAAAAAAAACCTGCAATATGAGAGTAACCAAAGAATTGAAAATATTTGCTGAGTGGCTCTAACTGTTAAGATTTTCAAGGCCATGTGTGCTTTGAACATTTAAACCATTGTGCAATTAGTCACTACTGCAAACTTAAATCCCCTGTCTGGCTCTGAGAATATCAGCCCTTTGGTTGTCACAGAGGTGTAGCTCACAGAAAAGAAGTGACTAAACATGTTTTTTTTCCTCCTTTTGATATTTAAAAAAGAAATGTTTGGTTTTGCTATTGACACCTGATAAGTATCCCATGTTTCTTAATGAAAATATGATTTGGAGAAAATACTCGTATATTGGGGGAGTACTGCTCTCCATGCCAGACTCCTTTTTTCCATGTGGAGAGCAGGTTTCTTTGCTCTGGTTGTGGCACTGAAGTTTTCCATCAGTGTGGGAACTTGTGACTTCCAGCTGCACCTGTTGTCATTGTGTTTTCCTCCTCCAAGGGAAGCATCTAGAGCAAATTCATGCTAACATTTGAGGAAAGAAACAATGAAGCCCTTGATGGCACATTTTGCTTAAATTTTAAAGGCTGTCTCTACTGGAAAATCTGTAACAGATTGAGCAGCCATCCAACAAATTCCAAACATCACTGAAAATTGTTGTTAAAGTAGTGTTAATGTTTCCTGGTGGGTTCTGGATGAGTTTTCATTTGAGCTCACAAAAAGTACTGCTTTCTCAGTATTGCTACCTGTGGATTTGACTTCTGCTTTCAAAGACTTTCCTACTGAACCCTGAGGAATTTTTCTTTCCTTCCCAAACAGGAGTTGGGAGAGAAGGATAACTGGGTGTTTTATTCATAGAAAAGAGAGTGAAGCAAAAAAAAAAAAAAAAAANTCTATCAAGGTATTTAAAAAAAAAAAAAAAAAAAAAAAAAAAGCACAAATCCTGCACATATTTAAAAGATATTCTCTGTAATGTTCTTACAGATGGGTGTACCTCTCATATTTTTATGTCTAGAATAGATGTATTTATATACTTGTAAACCATTGTAGGTACACTACAGTAAATGGGGGCTTTGCAAGTAAAATTCTTCAAATCTATAGCTACGGAAAAAGAGTCTTGATGCACAGCCATTCTGTTTGGGACAAGGGAAACTCTCTGAGATGCCAGAATTGCATGCAGGTTTGTACTGGCCCACTTAAACACTCCATAGAATACATATATGTGTGTATATATATACAAACGTGTGTGTGTGTGTGTATATATATATATATATGCATATGTAGACCCTCCCTCCTTCAGGTTAGTAGATGTCAGTCCTTCCTTGGATTTCCACATGTGCTTCTGAGCAGCAGTTTCTGAAAGTCAGAATGTGCTGGAAAAGTACCATAAGTAGCACTGATGAGTGAAGATGAAAAACACTTTCAGAGCTTCAGAATTTTCTCAGATTTAGTACCCTATTTGTTTGTGTGACCATCAATGATCTATGCCAGAAGTTTCTGATGTTTATTTCACAATCCAAAATACTTAATAAATGTTGTTAACTTTTAAATTGAGGCTGAAGAAAATACCCCAGTACAGAAACCTGATAAGAAACTACTGATCCTTGAAGTTCACAATGCCAAAGGCAGCATTTAATCACGGGTTTCCCCTTTTTGTTGGCTATTGGCTGACATGGAATAAATACTCTGCATGTGCTGTTTGCAGCTCAATGGTAGATTAATGTTCAGAGCAATGGAAATTTTACTGGGAAAGAGAATTTGATTGCTCATCCTACAAGAAAGATCCCAGTTCTAGAGCTCAAGGCAGCCTGAACCACCATGGGCTTTAGATTTGAAAACCATTACTCCTTTCTGAGAATCTCATTTAGTTTTGCCCCCCTCTCCATGCCGATTTAATCAGGCTCTTCTACTCCGAGGCTGGCAAGCAGAAAAAGAGCAGGTTGAAGTCAGCTGTCAAGTTACTACCAGCAGAAAAAAAGAAAAGATGGAAGTACTGAAGTTCTTGTGGGAAACCTGATCTTGGAAGGATTTCCCTTACTGTTCAAGCCTCAAAGGATTTGGATAACAGCAAGAGAAACATAATTCTTAGTGAATCAAGACTTGGAACTTTACTGTCTCTTTCATATTGTTGAGTGAGAAATCCAAAGACATTTGAGTGTTTCTTGCTTAATGCACATGCTTAGGATACTAGCCAGGAAGAAAAAAGGTGGAAAATTTTGGATTAGCTGAATAAAGATGCAATATTAACAAATCATTGGAAGCTGTTATACAGAATCTTCATCCTCTCTTTGGAGAGGTCCTGCTACTTTTCTAGTTTTAAAAGCATTGAAGAAATGGATTTATAGTTCCTTTCTATCCCAAACTAGCTTACATGTTAAGCCATTTGACATGAAATCACAGATTTTTGGGACTACTGAAAACAACTTTGTTGCATACTTTGTAGTTAAACTTTGATACCTTTTGGTAAGGCTGCTGGATTTTTCTTTTTCTTCTTGGAATTCTCAGTCATAGAAACAGAAAGCACTGAGAATGTGAAATAGTCTGGAAATGTTTGCTCTTCCATCAAGAAACACAACATGTCCTTTCAAAGCTTAATTGAGCAGCACCAAGCTAATTAGCTGTCCAAAGACATGGCATTTAATTCACAATCCAGCATTAATTTGTTCTACAGACAGAGCTTATCTCATATATAAATGCCTTTGCCCTGTGGCTTTCCAAACGGCTGCAATATAAAAAAAAGGACTGATAACTCTGTCATTTAAATGTTGCTTGCTTCCTTCTCTTGTACATAAAATACTGAACTGCATGTGAATTGTAACTGGAAAGTTTTCACGGTCACAATGAAAAGAATAGGTTGCATTTTTATTCCCTCCTAGCTGGGAATAATGTTATCACTCTGGGTGCAAAAGCCGTCACTTGAGGTTTGTGCTAGATTATAATTTACAACCTGTTAACCTAATGTGTAATTTAGATGGTATATTGAATAAATAGTTTCAAAGCTTTTTGTGGTTAGTAAATAATTGTCTTATCACTTTCTCTTTATTATAAAAATCCTAAGTATATTTGTTAAGCTATTAAAACACAGAGGAATTGCTGCAGTTAATATGAAAGAAGTTTTATATTGTTAATCTCTGAAACATATAGCATCACTTTCAGAGACTATTTAACAAATTCTCTCCCTTCTCCATCTCCAGTAAGAGACTCATGATTTTCTTAGGATACGCAATGAATGAGTTCATGAAGGATGACTTCTCATGCCCAAATGCTAAAGCCTATTATGTTACCCTGGGTGTCTTGCTGAATTCCTTGTTCTATAAAGGTTTTCAATTAATTTCCCCTCCTCTTAATATCAGTTGATGCCTTTGTACATTACATTATTTGTGTAAAGTCCCCCGAGGAAAGAAGTTTGGACCCTTTTTGCAGAGGCCAAATGATACACTTGGTCCTTAAAATGTGTTTGCAGTAAGATTATAATTTCCCTAAATTTTTTTCATTGGCCATCCATGACAAAGAATTCAGAGGTGGACCCTGGGCTCTGGGCTCTCCCCAGGCTCTGATGAATTCTCAGGAACAAGCCTCCAGCAGAACTTCCCTTTTGAGTGTTAAAGGCCAAAGGGACAGAGCTGCTGCTTACTGGTCTGCCAGAGACTGGGAATACGGAAGGAGAATGTGAAATAGAAGGGGAATGAAAAAAAAGAGTTATTACAGAATGGGCTGGAAGAGACAACTCTTGCTAAGAGTACTATTGCCAGTGTAAGAGAACTTTTAGCACTGAAGTGAGATGTGACTTCCCAAAATTTAACACTAATCCATATCAAGTGACTAGGGATAGGAAATAAAGATTTCTCTCTTCTATTAAAATTTTGTCATGCAACCCTTTGTCACGGATGGCTTGTTCTAATGCTCCATTCTGCCTGGTGACTGAAAAAGAGTGGATATTAATCTACTGCTTGTGAGCACACTGCTAGGCTGCTGAATGTTTTGTGTATCCTCTTTGACATCCCCTCTGGGCCATGTGTCTTTACCCTCTACTCTGTGGAGTTCCTCATCTGCATCTTCCTTAGTCTGGAATTGGTCAGGTCTGTGTGGAAATAAAAAAGTGGGGAAATCACATCATTATTTGCTCATATAAATTGGTTTCCCAGTGTAGACTAATGGAGTGCCAGTGATTTATAAAGGTTATATATCAAGAAAAGAGATAATGGAAAGATATTTTCCATTTTCAAACCTGAAGGAAAAAAAAAAAGACAACGCTATGAATTTTACTGCTAGGTCATAAAGCATCTTCCTTGTAGTTAACGTATCTATATTTAATGAAGCCAGTATTGAATTTCAGGATTTATAAGAAGCTGTGGGTAGTGTCCTTCCAACCTCAGCTTGCAGCTGCACACTTGGATGAGGTTTCTGGGACAGTCAGCATTCATCCCATGAGTGTTCCTCAGCATTGCCTGGTCCTGCACTCTGCTGCCTCCACCCCCTGGCAAAGCCAAGGCGAAGGAGCTTCCCATAGGGTTGTGCTTCCCTCTCTGCCCTTCTTCAAGTGGAAAAATGTCTCCCCCTCTCCTGAACGACAGAAGTGATGATCCAGTCACCAACTAGGCATAGTGCAAATGGCAAAGAGTATTTTTGCCCAGCTGAAAGATGGAGGACAAATGATCACCTTCCCAGGATAACAGGTGGGAAGACAATTGGTTCATCCATGGGTCAGTTCTCCTGGGAACATGATCATACAAGTTAATACTGTTGATTTATTGAGCTGCTGGTCACCCTGTCCTGCTGCAGGGTTGGTGGCAGCTCTGAATGAGAGGCACAGGGTGAGCACCTGGGAAAGGGCTTTGCAGCTGCTGTGTAAGAAGTGCTCTCCACAGACGTACACACTGTGCACTTTGTGCGATGACAGAATGGGAAATGTTTATTGACTCTTGATACATTGCAAACAAATATGGTGCTTATCACTTTGAAGATGTTAATGTTTGAAAATGGTTAAATAATGCACAAAAGTCCTTTAGCTGAGAGAAGCTGAGGGGTGGTCTGTGCCAGGGTAGGCCACTGAAAGGGGCAACCTGACTGGAGCAAGAGGAGAAAGAGTGATTCTGGTTAACATGTTTATTTTTGTTGTCATGGCTATTTCTAGAAACTGTGTGCATGCTTTTCTGATTAAGCATGTGGTCACTCCATCACTCCAACTGTGTCTTGCAGAGAGGTTTACATCCAATAGTGCTTGCTCACTGTGTTTGGCTTTTCAGACTTGTTGATTTTTTTTCAGCTATTCAAGACAGTAACTTTTCATCTGGATGGCAATTTTAGAAATATGGTGCATATCTGGCTGCAGTTGCAAGATCTGCAGACTCTCCAAAGTAGCAATCTCCATGTTAGTTGTTTAAAGCTGACATTAAGCTCTAGAAAATCCAGAAAAATACCCCAACTTTGAATGGATGGTCTGAGCTAAGCAGGACAGGACTGAAAGAGGAACTCTTCTTTGGAGATCCTCAGGGTTTCCTGGGTGAACAGCTTAGAGCTACCTTGCAGGGGAAATACTTAAAACATTCTGCCTTGATTGTTGTTATTTTTGATTTAGTTTTTGTTTCTGACCAATTTTTTGTCTTTGAGAAAGATAAAAGTCTCCTACTTGGAAAACAAGTCAGGATTATTACTATTTATGACTATTTGTATTTCAAAAAAGTTTGGATTATCTATTTTATTACAACTGAATTAGTTCCTTTTGGTTGCCAGCCTGTGTTATCTACATAAATAACTTCACTGCACATCCTCACTTGCAGCAATCCTTCATTTTGGCACCAACTTTAATATCGCTGTTTATTCTTATCTATTATGTTCCATGAGAGATTTAGGAAAGGTTTATTTTTATATTAAATGGCAACAGTTATTGCTGATGGATGATAATTTATAACTCTGCAACCAGTAAGAAAGAAATAAGCCTTTTGTTTTTATTATGCTCTTGGTATAAAAGAAATGGCTGATTGCTGGTATAAAAGAAATAAAACAACTCATACATCCAGGAAAGCTTATTGCATTATCAGGCAATACACCTGCCTAACTGATGAATAGGACTCAGTCTTGCAGTTAATAAAAAACTGAAGTTATTTCAGGCTCAAGTATCGTAGAATAAAACAATGCAAATATTGTTCATGACAATTTCACTGTCATAAAGGAATTGGAGGTCTTAGCTGTGAATGGAAGAAAATAAGTGTTCTTCTCTAAGTCCAGGCTTCTGGCTTTTCAGATTCATCTTTTGTATTGTTTTCTAATGACAAAATGGCCATTTTCTCTTTAAATTATGTTCAATTTGAAGATGAAAATGACTCCATACAGTTGTATTGCATATATATAAAATACTATGAACTTTTATTTAGCTTTGTCTTGAAATAATATTAAAAAATGAAATCATTAGGATAACTGACTCCAGTTGTTCTAGTGACAGCTAATTAACAATTAGAAAATTTTTGCTCAACAGTATTTTACAGTCCATCACTAGACTACTACCTCATGAAAATAAATATCCCAGCAGAAGCAAATTGAACCATTTCCCTTCCAGGCCTCTCCCTTTGTTCACCTGCAGCAGCACTGTGAAACAAGCTACACAAGTGCCAGAGATGAGAAGAAAGGACAAGGCAGCAGAATGAAGACAGTTCATAAAGCAGGCAACAACCCAAAACAAATATCTTTCCCTCCATCATGCTCCCTTTTCTCCAAGACAGAATTACTCCAACTCCTTGTGATGCCCAGTGACTTCAGTGGCCTTTTGGCAGGACATCTTCACCTTAGCCAGGACCTGAATTTCTCAGCTGGTCAGAGCTTTGCCTGCCCTTCTTGGTTTTCTCCTTGCTGACTTCCTTGCCTTGCTCTTTGGGAGTTGTAGTTAGAACAGGGCTCATGAGATGCCACTGGAATCACCCAAGTGTTTCATTTAAATTTTGAGGGAGGATGAGGCATATGGCAGTGCTGGTGACATTTTGGGTGGGAAACGCAAACCCTTTGTTATGCTAGTCCAAACATATTCCATAAATGGCAATTCTTGACTCGTGGGTTCCATAATTATTTGAATGAAATTTCATAAGGAGACTGACACTGCAATTTTTAGATAGAAGACATTTATAAAGGCTTTTTGTCCCTGTGTCCCCAGGGCAAGATTTCTTGGATGATGCTCAACAGGAGAGTTGGACTTGGTAGCTTAGAAGTTCAATGAAAGTGTCCCCTACATTTTTGCCTCAGTTACATACATCTTCAAAATACATTTTTAGTAATCTTTTGGGCTTTCCATGCCAATTATTCTTGTCATCTTCTGCATACAGAAAGCCTTAAAACTGCAAATTAACTGTTCCTTTTTTACCTCCTCCTTTTTAAATTAGATTTTGTGCTAGCTTTTCATGGTTCCCGTTGGACAGTACATTGCGATTCCTGTCACCTCTGAGTAGGTGAAAACATGTTTACTTTGTAAATAGATGCTTTTTGCCATTAATGTACTTCAGGTCTTTCAGGTCAGAGAAGGTCTCCTCAGTGAAAGAATTACCAGGTGACTTCTGAAGCTTTTTAAAGTCAACTAAAGAAATTATTGGGAAGTAGCTGTCAGATTCAAAAGTATTTGACTCCACATGGTATGTTGCAACCTTCCTAAATGCTAAAACAAATTTTTGGTTATCAGAAAAATCAAATTAGGTTTCAACTCCCATTTTCTTTACATCATTCTGAAATGTTAACACATTAATTGTTGTGTTAAACTATCAGATTGACTATTCAATGAAACAGAAGAAGAATTATCCTCCTGAGAAGGCAAGACTATAAAAATTACAAATCTTTCAATAATTTGTTTCCAAGACCTGGTCCTGTTATTCTACCTGACACGTTCTGGCTCCTCTTTCAGCCTCCCTTAATAAAGAAAACATCCAGGAATATATGCAGGGTGTTCTTGTTTTATTTAGGGAGCACGCTGCCCTCACAAATCAAACATCAGAATTACCTGGAATAGAGTTGTGGTGGATGGGTACCTGGGCTGGCTGCCAACCTCCCCCCCACCCCCCCAGTTGCTCTCCTACTTCCCCTCCTCAGCTGGCCAGGAAGCAAATAGAATTGAAATGTTCCTGGGCTCAAATAAAATGGGGGGATCACTCACCAGTTACCAACATGGGTAAACAGACTCAAATTGTGGAAAATTAATGTAATCTGGAGCTGGGCTGCAGTCCACCTCAGGAACACCTGCTCCAGCATGGGCTCTCCACACCCCAGTTGCTTCAGGGACTCTTTACCTGCTCTGGCCTGGGGCTCTCCATGGGCTTAAGAGTAGAAATCTGCTCTAGGGCTTCACAGGCTGAAGGCAAATACCAGCTCCAGAGCCTGGAGCTCCTCCTTCCTCTCCTTCTTCTCTGACCTTGGTGTTCACAGCACTGACCTTGGTGCTTCTCACTCCTCACTGCTATGCAGAACTTTCAGCACAGGGAGCCCCTCTGTGAGAAGAGGCCTCCTATAGCCAAAGCAGCTACAAATATAACCCTGGGTCTGCAAAGCAGTTGTCTGTTCACTGGGGTTTCCTGTGAGAAGACTACCACAGTGTTTCAGGGCTTGTAGGGATTTGTAGGGAGCCTTCATGGGTCAGTTTGGCAGAACTTCCAAACTCTAAGTGTTCAAAACTGAAATCCAGGGAAATTTTAATATTTTAGATGCCAAAAGATGTTTATTGAAGGTAGTGCTGACTCTCTTACGAGGCTCTGTAGAAAATTGCAAAAGCTGTTAGTTTGCATCCTTGTCTTCTGGATGGCATCAGTTGTCCTTGTGTTGAACTCCATTGCCATCAATGAGACACATCAAAGGTGAGCAGAGAGAGAAGCTAGGTTTGTTTTATAGTTTGATGCTGTAGAGTTCAGACAGAATGTTGTGTATCAACATGCAGTTCCTCTCAATTTCCATTGAATAGAATTTACTGGAGAGCATTCTATCTCTTGTCATTCTTATAATGGACACTGAGTTTTCCAAAAGAATTCTGACCTAATTCTCTTGGCAATTCTGATGCTATTTCTAAGACAGTCAAAAGAGTATAAATGAATATATCCCCTCTGATCATAAAAATCAAAGTAAGCATCACACATTAATGGCAGACTGTGACCCCAAAGTTTCAATAATCTGAGAACAGAATGCATCAGCCAGGTTTTTCATGTTCAGAGTCCTGAGCCAAGCCATAACATCTTGAGCAAGGTCTTATATTCTTTGTGAAGAGCTGACATCTAGATTTTATAGAGTAGGACACTGGGAATTAGACAAGTCCAGCTTTTTCTGGCTCAACACCACAATGAACAACATCAACAAAATACTTTTCAAAATTTCAGCAGCTTTTGTTTTTTCCCTGTAGCTCATTATAATACTGCATGTTGACATATTTATTCTTGAAAGACTGTGATGAGTTTTCCTCCATGGAGAGAGATTTTCAGCATATTGAGATGGATCCAAAGAAAATATAACAGCTTCTGCCAAGGCTTAGCCTATCAAATGGATTAGAGAGGAACACACTTTCTCATAACACCTTCCTCCTCAAAAGATCAAAGCAGATGAGGTTTTTAACCACTAGACTCATGAGAAGATTTCCCTCATTTGGGAATTGCAACTTTTCTTCGATTAGAAAGAGATTTTCTGAAAGATACCTCTTTTGAACAATGATTAAAATGTAATAATCTCATGACATTTATTAAAATAGTAGTAGAAGCTTTAATACTCACCAGTTTGACCTTTCCTTACTGCTTTACAGAATACATATATAAAAGAAAATGGTAGAAATCACTGCATGTGTCAAACACCTCTTAGACAAGAACACTTACAAGTTTTAAAATTGGCAGTATATTTAAAATTCTGGAATTTAAATCAAGTTATTTCATAAACTTGGGAAAAATCCTAGGCATCAACCAGTACTTAAGAGCGATCCTACAGTAATAAACCATTCACATACACATAATAAAACTCTAAAAATACTAGTATTTTTTAGGCTAGGGAAGCAGATAATGTGCAGAGAGTTTTAGAAGCAAAGCTGAGAGAAAAAGTATTTTTAAAAATGAGGAAACATCACATTAGACAGCGTAATTTAGAGAAGTTGACTGTATGTGTTATCAGTGAGTATTCCCCAAACAATTCAGGAATTTCACTGTTTCCTCATTTCAGAAGGCAGTCTCTAGCACAGCAAGGTGCTACACCTTTTGCAGACGTGACACCATTTGGTCCTAGTGCTCAGACATGAGGTCATTTTGCAGTGTGTGGGAGTGAATGTGCTGAGAATCAAAAATTCAAGTAATTAAATCAGAAATCAGTTTCAACAGCTTGACCAGCTGAATGTTCTTTGCCCAGTACAGAAAATGCCATGTGGTACCTTTTTTATGAAATCTGTTTATTTAAACAGTTTTCCTATGCAGTTGCACTTACCCATTCTTGTGGTCTTGTATCTGCAAGAGCTCCTTCTGAACTGCTGACGTACTGCTTGTATCTCCAGATAAAATCATGCAAGTTACAGATTTCTTTTCCTTGTGACTTATTTTTTCTCTTCATATGAAGTTTTAGATCTTCTTAAAATTTTGCAGCTGCTAAGTGAAAAAATTCCTTCAAAGGATTTTGTAATGTCTTTTACCTGCATAATGAGTTGAGGTTTACCAGACCTCTGGACTCTGCTAGTTTGTCTTGGCCCTCTAAGATTCTATTGTGAGCCAAATTATTGCCTGCTCTTTTTTTAGCTTGGTGCATTTCTGTGATGGTGTAGCTCATTAATGTACAGGGTGTACAGGAGCACTCCCACTGGAGCCTCAAGGGGCTTATACACATGCTTAAATATTTGGTTAAATAAAATGAGGAGTGGATTTTTATCCTATATGCACTTTTCCTTTCTAAAAATTGCTGTAAGTATTAACACCTACTCATGTTCAGGACTCACTGAACTAAGGCAAGCTTTACCCAGAGGCACTAAACCCACCAGCTGTGAGGGGGTTATGCTGTGTTGCAGCGGCTCTTGCAAGGCAGCTCAGCTCAGCTCTTTGCTAAACACTCCTACTAAAAGGCAAAAAATTATCCATATGTGCTAGAAGTGTGTTTAGTTTATCTATTTTTGACTGATTAGTTGGATTTCTCTTGCCTTTTACATAATAATACTGCTTTTACCTCCTCAATTTTTAAGTGTACATTTACAAAATGTGTTAAAAATTAGGATTGTGCTAAGGGTCTTCGTGTAATATTTTTTAAGTGGGCCTGACTTGGAAGTCAGATTTTGTTGACTTTCCATGGGGCCTTAGCTATGTAATCACTTTTACCCAACTACAAGCATAAGGTAAAACATATAAATGTAAAATCCTGCACGTGGACACTCAGTCTGTGAAGGGCTGAACCCAGACGGCAACTTGCACAGGGAAATCAAAGACATTGTTAGAGCAAAGACAGCAATACACCCATGGCAGCCCAGGCAAGGGTCAGAAACCCACTCAGGATTTACTGCAAGTTCTGCCATTTGGCACCTGTGCTGTGTCAGGAGTATCAGAATCATACTGTGCACAGTTATGTAGTGCTGAGATGCCTATCTGAATTACAATCATATCTTTGACCGAAGTGAGGACAAGTTCTGAGCACAGAAGTCACTTCTGAAAATGAGATTTAGCTGAGTCTGAAAATTGGATTTCCCTGCTCTATTGACAGGCTTCTAGAGGACCAGCCAAGTGGGACGGAAAACAGGTTTATAACTGAAATATGTTATTTACTTCAGGAACATTAGGGATGCCTCTGGTGAAGTGTTTTGAATAAGTTTTCCACTGAAATTATTAGTGAGCTGAATTCAGAAAAAAAGTAATGGTTTCATTAGTTGCTATGATACAATATAAAAAAATCTCACAATGTTATAACTGCTGGTGGTGTAAAATAAAATTCTCTCCATCTTATGGATACTGCATGTTTAACCTACATTTGAAAAGCTTCCCAGAATAAATAAACGACTATTCTGCTTTTCCACATTTGATGCTTGAAAAGCTTATTACAGCCTGTTTCTGCAGCTTAGCAGCTTCTCTACAGTACAGTGACTGGTGTTTGATATGTGAATAAAGCAGACAAGACACATCACAAAATATAAAAGGATCCAAACTAGAATGCTCCTCATTACCCCTGGTTTGTGCTCTAGGAGATGTAACAAACACCTGACTAGCACTGGAAATAAATGCAAAATTTTGTGCATCAATAGTTTTCTGTGACTTGCAGCACTGAAGTGTTTACACAAAAGCAATTCTTTTATGCAAACATTTATATCCATGAAAGTGTTTACATCTTAATCTGAAATAAGAAATTATCACATAATTGGATAGAGGCTCAGTGTCCTACAAATGACACATCTGCATGAGGAAAATTAACTTCAAAATTGCATGGCAAAGCACTCAAGACCTCACTGGAGATCAGAGGCCCCATTGTGCTAAGCTGTTTATAAGCAAAATTGTAAACACTTTCTTCTCCTGCCTGTATGTATTTTCCCCTAAAATATGTTTCCTAACTCAGCCAGAATTTCTAGCCAAGGTGCAAGAGCAATTTGATGAAGTTCTGCTTTGGCTGTTGGACCCACTTTACGTTGAACCAGATGAAGAGGATCTGAGGGAGGAAAACAGGAACAGTTAGTGGAGACATGAAGGAAAAATACTCTGTCAGAGAAAAAGATGTTATTTATTGCATTAATATTTTAATTCCTCACTGATTTCATCCCTATTGCAGTTTTCTAAGATTAAGACATCCTTACATAAAAGAAAATGGCACCATAAACCCCATGTCAGTCTGTGGAAGACCTTAATAGAATATCCCATATTTTCACAGTGTTTTGGAAACCACAGCTGAGGGGGGACTTCAGAGAACTGCATAGGAAAAAAAAATATTTTAGGACTATATTATATTGTATTATGAATCATTCTTTCCACTGAATTTCAGAGTACTAAACTTTGTTGGACTGTTTCTAAGAAGACTGGAAATAAGGGTTTAGCTAACCTGAAAGGCAGAATGGAAGGTAAAGTCTCTTTAACATCGAGTGGTTAGACTTCAACTTTTCCTACTGTAGTATAAGGGCATAGCATCACAACTGGTGCATGAACTGAGTGATACTGTGATACCAGGCACTGTAATCAGGATCAAAATATTAAGTTTGGTGCAACAAAATCAGCCTGTACTTGAAAGAAAATAAATCTATTATTGCACTCAAAACTTGGAAAATATCATGTTCAAGGTGAGTTTCTCTTGAAGATATGAAATTCTTGAAGATATATAAAGTGGTGAGAAAACAATGGGTGAGGCCTCAATCATGCTGCTTTATTGAACAGAAACCAAACTTTGTCCTTTAGAAAATGTCATACCAGAGAGCAACTGTGGCACATGAAAAATTCCTCTGCTTCCCTCCCTACTCCATATATAACAGACGTATGTATCACATCTGTCAGAAAAGTGGTCAAAAAGTCATCAGGATCAAGAAGAATTTATGTTTAACAAGTTTACAAGTAATTCACCTATAAGTTTTTATGAGTACTGAAGATGGAACTCTTTCAAATGGTCTTATACATGTGCTCATGTCAATGTTCCCTGGGCCCCAGGGCTCAGAGCAGCATTTGTGTCTAGGGCCAACACGTTCCTCGTCTCTGTCACAGCCCCGTGTTTGCAATGGCCACCAGCCGGGAACAGCATCAAAGAGGCCGTGCCAGCTTCTGTGGA
>VZRZ01002963.1:2792-23365 GCA_013398175.1 Climacteris rufus
GGACACCAGGGTCACCCCCAGACTACCACTGAGTGGCCTCCAGCAGCCCCTGGGACACCAGGGTCACCCCCAGACTATCGCTGAGTGGCCTCCAGCAGCCCCTGGGACACCAGGGTCACCCCCAGACTATCACTGAGTGGCCTCCAGCAGCCCCTGGGACACCAGGGTCACCCCCAGACTATCGCTGAGTGGCCTCCAGCAGCCCCCAGGACACCAGGGTCACCCCCAGACTATCACTGAGTGGCCTCCAGCAGCCCCTGGGACACCAGGGTCACCCCCAGACTATCGCTGAGTGGCCTCCAGCAGGCACCCGGAGCCAGCGATAGTTGCCCATCAAAGTAACCTTTTCTTGAAATGCCTCAAGGCCCAAATCTGTGGGATGCTGTGGTCCCTCCATGAAAGACAGTAGCAACTGATGGCACAACTCAGCATTTTGTTGTATCAGGCTCTTGATAACAAATAAGATGGCTCTGAGCAAGAAGCCCACCGCATGCATTAGCAGATAGGCAGTGCTTGGAGAGGGGCCAGGACAGAACTGTGCCTGAAGAGGCTGCCTGTGGGAAGCAGGTCCTCTGCAACACTTCTGGGCTGAACACACCTACTAGTTCCACTCACCACTGTCCTGGGAAGTAGGAAAAAGCAGCTCTCAGTCTGTTCCATTTCTGCCTGTCATCCAGTTGCTGGGAAGGAACCATTTGGATACAGCCTCTGCACTTTGCTTGGTGACAGGTTTCATTCATAGAAGCTTTTCCATGAAGTCACTTATTTTGGGGTTGGCAGATCCCAGTCACTTGGGCAAGAAGAAAGGATAAGCCAGTTCTAAATAAAGAGAAGGGAAAGTGTAAGAAAGGCAAGGAGAGGAGCTATGATCTTACAAATCAGTTTCTGCACTGGCGGCTAATTAGCATTTACACTAATTCAAATTTTTATTATCCAAAGGAATAACTGTTGCATAAAATGCAGTTGAACCAATTTTACATGTAGCTTATTAGCAGTAATGGCTTATACTGAACACACTATGTTTAAAGTAAGATACAAAGCCAGCAATATGCAAATGTAATTTTATTCTATTCTTCCTCTTTCACTTAAAATGAGAAGGGCTTGCTGGAGACAAAATGGGGATTACTAAAGTAGGAGAAACTGTAAAATGGCAAACTAAACTACAACTGACTTCACACAGTAATTAATGAGAGAGATACTGCCTCTCTGGTCATGTGCATCTCATGGATCTCTGCTTGGATGGCTGCTCAACCGGAGACCAGCTCGTCTATAAAACAAAAGAAGTGGGAAGAAAATGGGAGCAGTTAATATAACCAGAGATTTGGCTAACATTTTTGTGGAATTAAAGAAATATTGTATTAAGGCACTGCATTTTGAAATCTGCATAAGTCACTGCAGTTTCATAGGGAACAATTTAGTGAGACAGAAATGAAACAGAAACAAACAGCAAGTTGTCAATGCAGCAAATTATTGCCTCACGGGTAGAGACAATTAGAAACTCAACTGCCATTAACAGCAGTAATAGTATTTCACCTTACTCTCCCTCACACTGTGCTAAGAACATTCCCTCTAAATAACAAGTATCTCTGACATGCAACTATATTTTCGTTTTTAAAAAAGGTTTTTTTCTTTCTTTGATATCCAAGTGCTATTAAAGTAGACAAAAAGATTATTTGACTGCATATAAGAAAAGACTCTTAGTTGTCTCGACTATAGTTCATCATTACCAGCTCTTCCTACTACCCTGTTAAACATTTAGACAATTCAGTGCTGGGACTACAAGGAAGGCAGCACTCATTAGTGGCTAGTGCCATCTTGTGAGCAAAATCCCAAACACCCTTCCTCCACCCTTTTTAGTCAAACTGTACTTATGCAGCAAAGAAGAGGGGGAAAAAAATCCAACTTTTACATTAATAACTAACTTCAAGGTGAGAGCTTCATATTTAGGGATAATACATGAGACTAAGCCCCCAACCAGGCCACAGAAGAGCTTGACAAAGTAGAGACAGTCTAGAAAGAAGATAGATACTTTACAGTACAGCTGATGGTAATAGAAGCTATTCCTTTTTTAACTGCATTACAGACAATACCTAATGTTACCCTTACTCAAGAAATGCACACCGTATCAGCTGCAGACTTTGCTAACCAACACTGACAGACAAACTTTCCTTCCTTTTTTCTGTCAGGTTCTTTTGAAAACCTGTATTTCTTCTGCACCTGGATTTCAAATGGCAGAAGACAAGATTGCACTAGAACTATTGAATATAGAGGGGTTTATGCTACAAACCGCTCAGAATGCCAAATGCAGGAATAACCAACACTCCAGTCTTCCTATGGACACCACAAGAGTAGGATTTGCAGTGTTCTGACCAGGAACAGGCAGGAAAGACTGAAGAGATCAGGAGAAGAGCAGCACTGATGCTTCTTATAACATACTAACAAGTCTGCTCCTGGCATCATGCAGTTGTACCTGAAACTCTTCCACTAAAACTAAAATTATTTTGTATCCCTTTGTAAGGCACTTCTGTATATTTTTCTCCTCCTTGCCCACTCCCCTACACTCCCACTCCATTTCATTGATTTCAAATACCCACTTCATCAGTTTTTATGGTTGTATCAGTGGTCCCTCCTTTTCCAACATCAAGGGTCAAGAAGCAGAGGGATGCATTAGATCTCCCATCCTAAAGTGCAAACACCTTTGTTGTCATAAAGTTGCAACCAGCTCTCAAGGAAGTTAGATGGAATTTTCCCCTTGACTTTGATGGAAGGAGCCTTTTACCATGCCCATTTCCAATTTGGGAATGTACTTCCAGTTCTGCCCTTTTACCCAATCCTTTCCTTTTCAAGGTTGCATTGTGGTTAAGTGTTCATCTCCTAGACTTTAAAGACCTGCTGGTTATAGGAGTAGGAAAATAAGAATTAGAACTCACATCAAATGTCGGTATTGGTTTCTTATGTACCAGAGTTCTTGTAGGGGACTGCAACTTACCAGATGTCTGCTAGAAATACAACACAGCAGATAGGAAGCAGTGTAAGAGGTTCATGGACTGTGTGGAAGGTAACTTCCTGACACAGCTGGTGAGGGAGCCAGCTAGGGAAGGCACCCACTGGATCTGTTTGTGAACAGAGAAGGAGTGGTGCGTGATACGATGGTTGCAGGCCTTCTTAGCCACAGTGATCACACAAAATGATAAGAGTTTTTGATCCTCAGAGAAGAAAGGATGGGGGTCAGCAGAATGACTAACTTGGATTTCCAGAGGGCAGATTTTGACCTCTTTAAGAGACTGGTTGACAGAGTCCCTTGGGATTCAGTCCTGAAGGGCAAAGGAGTCCAGGAAGGTTGGACATGCTTCAAGAATGAAATCCTCAAGTTTCAGGTGCAGGCTGTCCCCACTTGCTTAAAAACAAGCTGGTGAGGGAGAAGAGCAGCCTGGCTGAACCAAGAGCTTTGGCTGGATCTCAAGTAAAAGAAAGGGAGGGTTTATGACCTTTGGAAGAAGGGGCAAGCCACTCAGGCAGACTATGAGGAAATCTTGAGGTTATACAGGGAGAAGATTGGAAGGGTCAAAGCCCAAGGAGAGCTTCATCTGATTACCACTGTAAAAGACAATAAAAATGTTTCTATAAATACATTAGCAACAAAACGAGAGACAAAGAGAACCTCGGTTCTTTACTGAATGCAAGAGGAAATGTAGTGACACAGGATAAGGAAAAGGCTGAGGTACTTAATGCTGCCTTTGCTTCAGTCCTTAGTAGTAAGACAAGTTGGTCTCCAGGTAGCCACTAAAGTAGAAGACAGGGAGCAGAATGAAGATCCCATAATTCATGAGGAGATTGTTAGTGACCTACTACCCCTGTGTGGCTAGCAGGACTAGGCAAGCAAGCATCCCCCTGTACCCAGCAGTGGTGAGGCTGCACCTTGTACCCTGTGTTCAATTTTGGGTCTCCAAGAAAAACATTGAAGTGCTTGAGCATGTCTGGAGAAGGGCAATGAAGCTGGTGAAGGGTCTAGAGCACAAGTCTTATGAGGACTAACTGAGGGAGCTGGGGGTGTTCAGCCTGGAGAAGAAGAAACTTGGGGGAGACCTTATTGCTCTCTACTGCTACCTGAAAGGAGAGGGATCCCAAGTGGGGGTCTGTAGCAGCATGCTTGGCAGAAGCTGCTTCTTTTGAGTTTCAGGTTTGGTGGGAAGAAAGACAAGGCAAAGCCCTCAGCCTTCTTCCTCCAATATCTGAACCCTCTGCCTGAGCTGTGGTAAAATCCCATATTTCCCTTGTGTTACCTATACCCATATCTCAGATACCATGTTGCCTTAGGTTTTAACCCTTGTATTTTTCACATCCTGCATTGTCTGGCATGTATGCTTTATATCTTGTTGGTTGCTGTTTTCTATAGACATAACACTACCACTTTGTACTGACTCTCCAAGGACACTCTCAATTGATAAGCTTACCCTCCCTTCAGGGGGCTTTTGAGAACACCACTGCCCTACTTTAAGAGACACATGTGGTTAATGCTGTAGGGTCTGTTTGTGGTATTTTCTTTTGCTTTAAAGTTCATGGGTTTTGGAACTTTGAAAGTAGCTTGGAAAGGAGCCCTTAAGTAAAAGGAGTTTATATTTAGTATAGAGGAAAGTCTGTAAGAGGAAGATTTTTCAGTATTTATAAAATACATTCTGGCTCTGTATTAGCTTGATTGTTTCAGTTTACTTTGAGATGGGTTCTTGTCTCTTCTGAGTTTTATAACAGGCTTTTTCTTGGCCATCATGTCCCACCCAAGTACAGGCCAAGAATATACAGATAGCTGCTGATCCTTAATTTATTAGCTGCTTTCAAAATCAAACCCCAAAACTGACACTGTTACTGGAAGCTGATCCAAAGCTAGCAAGTCTTTAGTGGCATACATGGTATGCCACAAAGAGGGTATGCTGCTGTATCAGGTGGGAATTCCAGAACATCTGTATATTCAGTTTTCAGTAAGTGACTCACATTTATTTGCTCAAGAGCTTAGAAATGTGGTATTTCCTGAGGGCAGATCCTAAGGGACACAATCAAGCACCCTTGAATGCTGAATGTGAAATCTGTGATTAGAGACTTCACTCAGAGGGTCACAGTCAAGTCTATAAAGTCGCACAGGATTTCAGAACTATCTTTCTGAAGATAGTTCAGAAATAATGGTGGCAATGGTTTTGAGGCTTCTTCAAAGGATTTTCATGTTTCTATGAAATTTGGTTTGCAAATAAAACAAACAGAACAGAACATTTCTTAGTTTTATACTGAAAACAAGCCTCCTTTTCTCTCCCCTCTTCTTCCATCCTGCTTTTGAATACTCTGGTTTTAGCAAAATAGCAACAGGTCTGTTACATTTTAATGAGAAGGGCTTCTATCAGATTATAAAAATTCCAATTAAATGTCTTATTTCACACAAAAGCTCGAAGCCAAAACTGGGAAAAAGGACAACAAAAAAAAAGCGCATAAATATCCCTGAATTTCAGATGCACAACAATCCCATATGTATGAAGATATCATTATCATACAGATATGATAGATATCTCATTATCAGCTTCTCTGCTGTTCCGAATTTACTACAGAAGTCCAATGGTCCAGAGAAAAGGACTGTAGAAAAATACCGAGTGGAGCCTAGAGAGTAGGCAGGTTTGTCTACTTGCAACTTGTCGATTTTCTGACTTCTCCCTGCAATTACCCTCAGTTATTCCCATTCTAAATTCTCTGGATGATACAGGCATGGGTAACCTGAGCTGGAATCAATTGTTGCCATCTAACTTGAGCCAGCACAGCATCCCTGCCACGGCTGGCTGGGTTCACAGGCTGCAGAGAGCCCACTGCATGGACTGGAAAGCTGTGCCCACCAGCGCTGCTTCCAGCTGCTCTTCACTGGAGTACGGCGGCACCAAGAGCTGGGGCATTGGAGTGGCAACTCCACACCACGGTGCTGCAGCACACGCCAGTGTGGGAACTCTGAAAAAGCACACAGTATAAACACCGGAGTATAAAGCTTCCCACAAGTCAAGGGATCAAAACAAAGCTGGATTTATATTTTCAGTCACACGGCTGCCCTTATAAATATTTCACTTCATGTATTATACAAGCGTGCAAGTTAAACTTGTATCTTTGGCAAAGACCTTCAAAAGCAATCAAATTTTCCAAGGATGTGAGCTAAAATTTGCTGGAAAAGAGGGTAAATGGTCCCAAAGAGAATAATTTAAGTAGAAATACACAAAATCACTATTCATTTGGAAGAATCATGTAGTCTTTTTCTTGTGCCCTTGTCTTCCCTGTTTTCACAGCACCCTGCTGCAAACATAACGAATGGTGCTGATCAGCCTAGGAAGTGGGAATGAAAAAGGTTCTCTAATGGAACATCTTACCTGACTAATAGCTTCTATCTTTGCTAGCAATGCCCCTGTGTGCCTCCCCACAGTGCAGGCTCACCATCTGCCTTTGCTCTAATAAATGAACTCACATTACAAACACAGAGCACAAACGTACTCCTATCCTGAGCCTACTGCACCCAAGGGCCAGATGTTTTTGCAGGATGTATAACTAGCAAACGTTTGCTCCCAAATGCTTGAAATGGCTTACAATCTTTCCTAATAACAATCATAACCAGTAAAAAATTCATCACAGCTATATCATGGAAGGTAAAAATCCATTAAAAATACTTATCTATATTTTCACCAATTGTATCTCAGCAATATCTTCCCGATATAAAATCTCGCTTCCCACAGAGTCTTGCATATATTACTAATACCACACACAATGAGATGCCACCTTTCTGCCTCCCTGGAACATCAGTCTAATTTTGGAAGCTGCAGGCTTTAATTTCTAAAATTTCACTTTTTAGATGAACAATTCGTTTAATTGTGTGCCATCCCTGGCCTGTGAAATTCAGGATTTTTTTTGCCCCGAAACTTAAACATAGTGTTACCATTTTTCCTTCACATACTGATGCCCGACACTGATATCCTCTCCAAATATATGTATCTTTCAAATAACTCTTCCACAAAACACTTCCTAACAGAGAATTTGTATGTCTCAATATATTCAGATGTATAAACTGTACAACAGATCATGCAGAAAAATTGGTATCAGGTAAGTGTATAAATGACCTTTCAGATTCTATGTATCAGTTTTCTCCTATGAGAACAAGGCTTTATGTTCTACAGTTGGCTGCTGATGCTTTTAGGTGCTGGAGTTTCAGGTCCCACTTTTACAGCACTTGGTTTCACAGAAGTGATGCACAATCAACCATGGCTCTAGTGCTGTATTAACTGCTTAAATATTCTGCCTTTGGAACCCAAGGAATGGTCAGGTACCTGACAGATGCACTGAAATAGATTTTTAGCTATCAAATGAACCAGATAAAACCCGCTGTGATACTATTACTTTAAAGTTCAAATGTTTTTTTCTCAGTAGTGCGTATTTCTAAGGAAAGAAAGCTCACCCATCCATGTAGTACAGACACACTACCTGTGTGGATTTCTATCTAGTCTCAGCCTGTTGTTAAAGACATGAGATAATAACAACCAAATTTGACAGAAACTGTCCTTTGACAGAAAGGACATGTAATGTCAGATGACTCAAAGACTTCATACTTCTGTAAATTTGATGAAAATAGCAACAGAAAGACCTTACTCATGTTCTCACTGAAAGCAGAGCCCATTAACATAATTCTGTAACACATGCTGTCCAATTCCAGTAGGAGACTTTAGAGAATCCCACACTGAAAAATGGCATTTAGGATTCCCTGACTGCAGGAAAAGCTTTAACCCAACTTCACACTTTATTAAACAAACATCAGAGGATGCAATTACAGTGCACCAAACCATAATTTATTTCTTTTTAATTGGGTTTTCTTAGTCCCATTACTTCAACAATTATTTGTTCTATCCTAAATATTGTTCAGAACACGGTATTGGCATAAAGGAACTTACTACTTATGCCTGCCAAATAGAGCAGCTAGCTCAGCTTAAGGGAAACAAAAAACAGATCTTCTGCAGACAGTTGAGTCATTTAGCAGCCTCCATTGATTGCAGATAACTTAAATCAAAGAACAATCAAGACATTTATTACAATCCTGGCCAAGTAGCTTGTTTGTGCAAGGTGAGCATGATTCAGTGCATGTATGCTTTTTCCAAGTCATTTTAACACCATTATCCCTGCTTACTACATCTCCCTAAGGACAGTTCTTCACAGAATGGTTTGGGTTGGAAGGCACCTTAAAGATCATCTAATTCCAATTCCCCTGCCATGGGCAGGGACACCTTCCACTAAACCAGGTTGCTCAGAGCCCCATCCAACCTGGCCTTGAACACTGCCGTGCATGGGGCATCCACAACTTTTCTGGGCAACCTATTCTGGTGCTTCACCATCCTAACAGCAAAGAATTCCTTCTGTATATCTAACCTAAATTTTCCCTCTTTCAGTATGAACCCATAACTCCTTGTCCTATCACTGCAGTCTCTTCACGTAAAGATACTTGGTACAGCTATCCTTGGCACAAGGTGCTGGTGAGTTTACATGAGCTTAGAAAGGCTCAAGAGTTGGGGGAAGTATATCCAGTTTACTCAGCACTACAGCAACCACGTGCACCCCATCATTTATTGTGTCTCACATGATGAGGCAAGGATTTCTTAAAGCTGACTCAACTTCCTCAAACTTTACTGCAGTTACAAAAAAAATTGCAATGATTTAACTTTCACAGAAGCAGAGTTAGAGAGACCAAAGAAAGCTTTCAGACCATTCATCTCAAAATAACATCTGCTTTATGACAACTGCAGCAGATCTCTATGGCAGAGGCATTAATTCACGCTACTTTATTTCCCAGGTCTGACTGGAAATGTGACTGAATGAGATAAAAAAAATTAGAAATACTGCTCTCCATTTAACATGTTGCTACACAAAAAAGTGTACACAGACATACACAGCAAACAGTGAAGCTACAGCCACCCACAAGAAGGTGTATTATTGTCCTGCCAATAGCTAGTTCAGTGTAAAAATGAACTCAATGGCTGTCTGCTGTTGTAGGAGGACCCGCTTGAGCGTCTGCAGCTAAGTCTTTTGGGTTGACTCAAGCATTCTGATTAATATTTTTGACACTTGCTTACATCTCATTTCCTTTTTGATGCACAGTTTATTGCACTTGTCTTTGCATATGCTGACAAGCATAGCACAGTGACAAGGTGCCATGAAAGGCATTCCTTCAGTCTCATGTATGTGCTGTATACTCCAAAAGGTCCAAACCTCCAGTCCTGAAAGGCACTTTGCTACAGGCTTCAAAACCCACTAAATACCAACAGAGCTCAGACTACATGTAGCCATTGCAAAACTGCTTACTGAAGATGAACATTTGCTGATGAAAGACACGAAATAACGATAGCTCAGATTACAATAGTGCTATCATTTTAACACCCCTTTTTAACATAGCTTTTCATTTACTATGTGCCGTGGGTAAAATGCGTGGGTTACTGGAAGCCTTTGGCAGCAATTGTGACCTGAGAGAAGCGATTCCAGCCTCCCCCAGTCCCCTCGGGTCGCAGCTGCCTTCTTCTTCCCTGCTGGCGTTTGCAGGAACTCACGCACGCGGTTTAATTGAGGCAGTAAAAGTGAAGAGACGAGGAAGGGTTCTTTTCCGCTTGAGTCCAGATGATTTTATTACTGAAGTCACAGTCTGGGAGCAGATGAAAGACAGGGAGGGCTGGCATGAGCCAGCCGATAAATCAGGGAAGCGAGGGGAAGGCAGTCGGGAGAGATCCAACGGCTGCGGAGGACCGGAACGACTGGCAGGGCGCCGGCAGCCCCTGGGCGTCCGCACACGGCAGAGCAACCAAGGAGCTGCTCTTTTGGGTGGGGACAGCCCCCCTGCCGTGGCCAGGGAGCTCCCACAGTGGCCTGGGGTGTGCCAGCCCCGGCTACATCGGCCTGGAGGGGGGAAGGCCCAGCAGGGCCGCGCCGGGCCGTCAGCCACCCCCAGAGGCACTGCAACAACTATATTACTAGATATTTATGACTAGCATGGCAGAAAGAGCTAATGGGTTGCACAGCAGAGGTCAGCAATTCATAAATCTCTGGGATAATACTCTCCATAAAAAATGGAGATGATGTGTAATAACCCTCCTCAAACAGTCATTAGGAGAATTATGTGATTTAAGCATTTTTTCCTCTTAGGCCGAAGATATGTAATACAATAAATTCAGCCATGGGGCTCATGGTATCAGACCAAAAAAGCCTGTGCTGACCTGATGCAAAGCAATGGTCTGTTGCAAATTTATGTCAATATATCAACTGAATAAGACCTTTGGCAGCTCCAATTCGTTAAAAAAATTCTTACTGGTTAACTTTGTAACATTAAGCTTTAGGCTGGAAAATTATTACTCCTTTCTTTCTGTGCACATACAGCCAGTGTTAAGAGCCTGGAAAAAAAAAAGTCATTATCACATCTTATGTCTACTTTGCATTGACACAAATAGTCACCTCTGGTCCACACCAGATGTGTTTGACTGGGTCATCTAGCAACACACAAGTCCAGTGGAATGACAGCCTGAGTCAAACAACCACATACTCACATATACAGCCAGAGATGAAATCCCTATTCAGAACAGGGCCATTCTCAAAGTCACAGGATGCTCAAGGCCTTGACCAGTCTATTTCCGACTACTTCCAAGAATTAAGGTTCCCCAGTATTTGACCTCCCCCTTCACACACACACACACACACACACACACACAGAATCTTAGCATTTCATTGGAATTTCCCTTGTTCCAATTTGTGTACCTTACACAAGATCAGCACAGGCCATTGCACAAGTCACCGGATACTTCTGGGCTTCCTCTGCTGCAGAGCAGCTGCTCAAAATGCAGGTTAAAGATCCAGGCATGATCTTGAAATTTCATCATCCAAGAACACAGAAGAGGTCCTGCAGTGCAAAGTGCTGTAAGGAAGGGATGAAGTTCCTTCAAGCACTTAAGTCTGCAGCAAGCTATGAGCCACAGCAACAACACAGTGGCTTTTAGTGGCAGGAAGACCAAAGACCAACACAATTTTCCTAAGAGTGATGGAAAAGAATTAAGACCTCTGCTCAGGAAAGAGGCAGCTGACTACACTTCATATCAAAAAAAGTAACTCCTGACTTGCTGATTTCAGTTCCAAATCGGAAACTGACTTACAATACCTCAAGTATTTCTGCACATCCAATGAAGAACATCTGAAATTAAATAGGGATAAAGACAACCTGATCCACTAACATGCTTCTTCAAGCACAAAATCAGAGAAATTAGAATCTTATTAAGAATGTAAACACTTGTTTACACATCTAAATGCTGAGCACATTAAAAAGATACCATTATTAAAATGCTAAAGCAGCTTACATTATACTGCTCTCTGAGTCTGCCTCATTCCAGTATCTGAGAAATTACACTCAGAAGTCTTACAAACACTGAAATTAAATATTCTAAATTTAACAAGCCGCAAAAATCAGAAGTCACAGGAAACACAGGATAATTATTTTAAAATAGTTTTTAATAAAAAGGAAAGTAGCAGTTATGATAATAACTAATGAAACCTAGTGCTTAAATTAACCACATTTATGTGCTTTACCTGATCCTCCAACTATGTTGCACAGGTTTTATTTTAGAAGTAGGAATACGTACGCTCAACAGGTTGCCTGCATCACATCTGCCTCATCCATCTTAAAATTGAATTAGAAATAGCATTCATATTTTGTTCCTAGGATGGAAACCAATAAGAGGTACTGGATGCAGTCACTTTTGGTTTACTAGAAAAATGAGCACACAGCTGAGGTGCTAGCTTCCATTTCAAACCAGCAATGCTGTTGCTAATCAGCAAGAACTTATGTCTTACTGAAAGGCTTTTGAAATTTGCTTTGAAGAAAAACTCTTGGAACACGCAAGTCTTCTTTCCTATTCACAGTTTCTCGCTGCACGTATTCATTGACCACTTGTTCATATCCCTCAGCCTTGAAAAGCTGCGATAAGAACTCTGGAAGAGAATTAAAAACAAACAAAAAAAGATTATTATGCTCAAACTATTTTTAAAACACCAGACAGCATTTATATAAGCATATGTTCTTATGTGTTACAGCATGAACATCACACAGGCCTTCAGATTTCAAGCTGTTCTGTGCAGGCAGACTGCTGAATAAAAATCAATAAAGATCTCCTTTAGAAACATCAGCCTAAGCAAAACAGCTTGTAAAACTGGGGCTTAAGCTAGTTACTCAGTTCCATTTCCAAAAATTACCACTTCTCTTATATTTATTAAGCCTTGCCATTCTCATAGTGACTGACACCAGTACATTTTCACTTTGTGCAGCTGACCTTCACTAGCTGAATACATCGCTTATTGCCAATATTTCAAAGGCAGTCCAGCTGTGTAGATGTAACTCTGCTCAGGGAAGAAAAACACCTCATGTTACATGCAATTGCTCAACAGAAAAACTGACAAAATGGCAAAGGGGATGTGGTGGCACCAAGCCACTACTAAGTCGAACTGGAAGTATTTTCCATACACAAAAGAATTTTACTTAAAGCATATTTCCCTTAAGGAAGGCACAAGTACCTCACAAACAGGGTGACCTATGCAGCAGGAAGGTCTGCCCATGCTATTGACTTGTCATGTTAATTAAAATCATAATTTTTCCTTTCCTGCACCTTAATTCACTTAGGCAGTAATTTCACAGTAAATTTAAGCTGTTCTAAACTTGTGTTAAACTGATAGAAAACAAAGACACACTATTTTTCACTGCTCAGGGGATCAGCTCAATGAAACACTGATCCTGTGGGTACAGGAAGCACTACAAGAGATGGATGGTGTGTTGAGGAAGATAAGACCACCCACTTTGGTGATACTGCAGGCTTATATCAACCCAAGCCCACCATGGAGCCTCACACACTGGTTGTAAACACTGTGTGTTCATGTAAAATGAGAGACCCACATCAATGAAATGTAAATAAACAGCACTTAATTGTGCACCTATTGAAATCTCATTGAAAGGAAGTTGCACATATTTCATGACACAAAATTACAACCACACATTCCTCCACAAATTTAGTATTATTTCAAACAGTAGAAGAATTGATTTTTTTTTCCAAAGAAAAAGAGCAGTGTTGTTATCTGAGGCCAGACATACTTTAAATAGCAATTACTCGGTGTACCTGTGCTAAAGACATAAAAAATTGTGAGCATTGCAACCTCTGTGGAAATGATGGGAGACATGTCTGCAGTAACAAAAGAGTTCTCGAGCATTAAGCAATACTTATATGAAAGTTTGTGAAATGAATGAGATCATAATGATTAAAAATGGGAGCAGAGATTATCTGTGAAACAGTCACAGACCAGCCCAAGGAAAAACAATTGCTGACATGAGCAATATAAAATAAATTCTCTGTTTTTTCTTTCCTTCCTCTTCCTCATCCCTACCTCAATTCTTCAGCCAAGGGACACATGCATAGGAACTTCTCATTCAGAAACAATTCTATAACACAACAAAAATGGGAAGTAAAATTCCACAGCTCGTTCAGTCTCTTATTTGTTCCCTTTAGCATCCATTCTCTTTGTAAGAGCTAATTGTTTAAATAGAACTAAAAATCACTCAATAAATAATTGTTCTAGAAAAGCTTCAATGAAGTTGTAGCACAGCCTGCATTATCTTAGATTTCATCATTGTCCTATGAAGAATAGGGGGAGCTCAGACAAGATTAATGGTTTTTATACATCAGAAGCAATTAGGTAATATGTTATGGCATAAAATATGAATGACATTTACTTGGCTCCAAATCTGTCTCTCCGGTGGCTGTATTTTGCTTTAGACTGAGAACAAAGAGCCCCACAGGAATAAACTCACAGCTCTTATTACACAATGCTCTACAAGTGCTAGGGGGGAGTAATGAGTTTAGCATGAGGAATTGGGAGTTAGAAACTACAGCCAACTCTAATCCCAATTCATTGTGAGAGTCTAAGCAAATTCCTTCATGTCTCTATGCTTCAAATTCTCCACCAGTAAACTGCAATAATTACCTTTCTTCCTAAACCATTAGGAGTACTGAATGAAAAACTAAATACTGTATCACATGAAAATATTTTTGCATCATCTTTACTACAAAAAAAACCCCGTAAGACAGAGTGACCACAGTAAGTCAGTACTATAGCAGCAGGATTTGTGCACAGGCTTCTCAGCACTGCAGTCATAGTTCTGCTTTAGAAGTCAAGAGATCTCATCTTGCACACCAGAAATAGCCTTGCACAAAGAATGATGCCAAAAGAACTGCTTAGTTTCTTCATGAAGATGATCAATTCTCTTACTGAACATTGGTCTTTTCCCCTTAAGTAACAAATCTGGATGAAATTCAACAAATTCAGAAAATGCTACCCTTGGCACATGACAGCACAAGACTGTAAACAAGAAGGTGCTCCACAAAGTCCTGCCAGTCTGAATAACCTCTTCTTCCCAAGAAGGATGGTAAACAAAATAAAGCACAATTTAACAGTTCATCCACATAAAACAAACTTCCACGGGCATGTTGGCAGTTCCCTGAAGCAAGTTTAAACAGAAGATTCATGGAAAACAGCGCCACTCTACAGTATGTCTTACCTTCAGTAAAAAAATAAGATCTTGTCCCATCTTGTCTAACATAAAAGTTTTCTCCAAGTTTGCTGCCAGATTTAAACCTGAGCATTGCATGGTCATACAGGCCATAGTCTCGGAACAAGACACACTTGCCTGGTTTTAATACCTGTCACATAATACATACAGGCTTTAATAAGGTAAACAGATTTAGTCATATATATATTTATTTGTGTACACATATAGCTAAGACAAGGTAGAGTAACATATACAATACAGCAGTGAGATATATATAGATATTTAATTAATTCTCTGTGCAACAAAAGAGTTGTGCTAAAACTGGATTGACTCCTAAAATGTTTCCCCATGAACAAAAGACTACAAATAGATTTAGAATACCTGTTTGGGTACTGATCAGCTAAATAAGCAACACTCTTCAAATACAGAGGAAAGAAGGTTAACAGTTTAACAAAAAGGCCCATCAGGACATTTTCTTTGTTGGGTACTGTTTAGCACCCAATTCTGCTTAATGGTTAACAATATAATTTAAAATATCATGACATTTCTTTTCTCATGGGAGAATGAAAAATGCTGCAATATATTAAGAAATAAATAAGAAATAATTTTAGGAAAATGCATTGTGGATTTCCTTAAATTGCTATTTGGTGAAGAAAGCAAGCCATAAAGAGTTTAAAATTTATAAATACATGGTCAATGGCTGTGCTGATTTTAGACATCTGGTGCATGCAACTTTTCTACGTCATCAAATACCAGCTGTATTTGTTAGAGGAGAAAAGGAGTATTTGCCACTTGCCAATTTGTGCAGAAACCTACAAGTGACTTAAATGATTCAGGTATCTCCACAGAGAAAACAATAATTAGTCCTTTCATAAGTATGAGCTAAGAATCAATCCTGATTTTGGAAAACAGCTGAAGGTATACATAATGCCCCTAGCATTCCTTTTCAAACTACTGATAATAAACCAAATTACATCAGGGAATGTAAGACCCTGAATACACACATATGCATAAGTAAAAAATACACCCTCTGCAGTCAACATATGACACCTCAGGGAAATTCAGAACAATCACAATTCAGATTGTTTAAACCACCCTTGGGATGGGCCTAACTTAATCTATCAACTAACAAAGACAGCTTAGGGAGATGAGTCTCTCTAAATTAACGTTGACCTCTGAACACTCCACTGTTAACTCACTGCAGGTCAAGTGTGTTTAACAACAACAGCAACATCCTAACTGCAAGTCACTGTATCTCTGGAAGTCAATTGTGGCTCATTATCATTCACACCTTATGAACACAGACATCTCTGCAATATGCCAATATTATTTATAGCACACAACCCAAATCACAGCTTTAAAATCATAGAATCACAGAATGGCCTGGGATGGGAGGGACCTGAAAGGTCACCCAGTTCCAACCCCTCTGACATGGGCAGGGACACCTTCCACTGGATCAGAGCCCCATCCATCCTGGCCTTGACCACTGACAGGGATGGGCATCCACAACTTCTCTGGGCAACCTGTTTCAGCGCCTCACCACCCTCAGTAAAGAATTTCTTCCTAATATCTGATCTAAACCTACTCTCTTTCAGTTTGAATCCATTCGACCTTGTCTTGTCACTACATGTTCTTGTAAAAAAATCTCTCTCCATCTTTGTAGCCTTCCTTCTGAAGGCTGCTTTTTATACACCTTTTTGTTATGCTGATGGCATGAATTAGGCCTCAATTCAAACAAGTTCACAATACCAGGAGTAAAAAAAAAACCACATTGTAAAACATACTTTAGTCCCACATACTAGGTAAACTAACTAAATACATCCATGCAATATAATATGAAAAATCACCATTGCAAGAGCAGCTATTTTCTCCGAAAAAACAAAAAGTACTTTTGTGCTAAAAAGAAGGAAAGGCTGCAAGATCAGCTGGTTTTACCTTGTAAATGTTCTTCAGGACAAGATGCATTTTTTCAGGATGAATGGCAGAAAGTACAAATATAAGGGTGACAACATCCACAGAATCTGCTGGTACATTGTCTAGAAGATCATCTTTGGTAAGATCGCACTGGAACACTTTACATCTTTCAGTACTATATAAGGCATTTTTCTAGGGAAATCAAAAGAGCAAGCTTTCACTGAGAATTAGCAGCATTTGTTGTTCCAATAAAGTAAAAAATCTTGTAAAACTGATCAGTAGAGCCACACAAAACATGGTGCAAAAGAATATTGACTTCCAACAGGTGGCGAATGCAATCAGAAATTCTTTGCTGCATGCTACAGTAGTGAAACCACAACCAGTAGAATAGTCTGTTCTCATGAATTTGAGAAGGAATGTGCATTAAGACATACCATTTCTGTTTTACTACTGCTTCTACTCTTTGAAAAATACATAAACATTCAAGTGAAAGCTCTTGAGCTACAGGTAGACTGCAAACAGTTGGAGTTCCTGTCATTTCATCTGCAGCTGGACTGCTCCTGACCACAGTTTTGCTGTGGAAAAGAAAACCCAGTCTGGGCAAGAAATAAATTCAGCAAGAGCTGTGGAGGGAGATGCCATTAAGTCATCCAAACCCCAGGGTACACACTCAGCCCGACCTCATCTTGGGATGCAGCCACAGCATGCCAGGGAGTTGCTGTCCTCTCCTGTTTGCCACATGTATTTCTTCCCATCTTTCCCGTAACACATGCTGTATGTGTCTTGGTCACAAGTGTCCCACAATTCAATTAAGAGATACACAGAAATTTACCTGTGATTACAAACTTAATAAAAAAGGATTTTAAAGCCCAAAGCCACCATCAGCCTTGCTGCAAGGCTCAACTTTGGACTACAGTACCCATGAAGAAGTGTAAAGATACCTAGTCCTAATCAGTTAAATTTCTTTAACATTAACTTTCCTAGCCTTGTTTTCAAGGTTCTCCTTGGGACTCCCTCTATTAAGGACCAGTTTCCATCACAAACAAATTTTGCTGGTACTGCACAGTCAGCAGAGACACAGTAGTACTCCCAAAAATCACCTGTCTTCATAAATCATTCAAGTCACATAGTACTCCAATTTGACATTGAAAAGCTCAGTCTTGAGCAACGATTTGGCTTCTTGCATGGGATCTCCACGGAAATGCATCAGTCTCCATGTTTTGGCAAAATATATTCTACCCTTCTTACAAAAAGGAAGGCAAGAGAACTCTGTTGTTACAGTCATTTGTAATTTTAGAAGCTTCTAAAAACACTCTAAAAGAAGTTCCAAATATCACACCAACCTCCACATACTCCACAGCTCTAGGAGAGAAATCACAGGCATATGCAAAAATATTCAGATCTTCTTCTAAGAGTGGAAACAAGCAGTTCCCAACCCCGCAGCCTGCTTCCAGAATGGTCAGTTTCTGATCTGCAAACTGGAGAGGAAGCAATACAAGATAAAGCATATGGGTTTTAAAAGCTATAATCAATACTAAGTGCCATTCTTCAAAAAATCAAAATAGACAGCCACTGCATAATCTGACACTAAAACACAGACATCTTGATTTCTGCAAAATTAGAAATCATTTTAGAATATATTAATATTTCTTCAGTCATCTACCCTTTAAGTAACCAACAGACTTGTGCCATTTCTGTCTTGTCTTTCATTCAGTGATAAGGAACAACAGATCCATCTGGCTATTCCCATTAACAATGTTTGGCAATTAGCCTGCCATTCTGGATGGTTTTTGTTAAAGCACTGTACTGAAGTGCACCAGCCTGAGAGACAAGCTGTCTGCTTAGGACACAGAAAACAAATACTCCAGACTTCATTCTCAGGTATGCTGTGAACAGTATCCCCATCCAGTATGGGCCAATTATAAACTGAAACTGAACTGATGTATAATTCTGAGAAGTTGTCTTTGATATTAAGAAAAACTACACTGCAGACTTAACATGTGACAGCTCTCACCCAAACGGCTTTGTTGCAAGTATTATTAATTCACTTGGAAACAAGGGATTGGAAACAATCAACCCCACCTTTTACAGCAGAAGTGCACAGATCTCACCTCACGACATGCCTTCAACTCTTGAAACTCTCTGGTTGTCCAGTGTCTGTCTTTGAAGAAGTTGGTGCTGTTTCTTTTGTAAAACAGATCCCAGTTCTTCTGGGCCTCTTTCTCCAGTTTTAGCTGCTTGAACTCAGACACCAAAACCTGATCTTTTGCCAGTTTCTCGGCTTCCTCTGGTCTAAGGACTCGTGCACTATGGCCTTTTTTTTGGAAAGTACCATCTTCAGTAGATGTTGTTACTATATTTAAGCAATTGGCTGATGTCCCTTCTTGGAACATTCTAGATTCTTTCACACAAATACGAACACCAAAGATCCAAGGGTGTTTTTTTTTTCTTTGGTGTGTGGTTCCATCACTTAACTTAGGTAAAATAAGTGAGGATCTAGAAGCTAAAGAAAAAATGAGAAATAACTGCAGTATGCATTTACTGCAATTTTACAATGATCTGTCCTACCTGATGGACTGACATGTCACCAGATTTTTTTTAATTTCAGAAAACCTTCATCCAAGCTAACAACTGTATACAACATCACACTGATGTCAAGGAGGATACTTCAGTCTCCTGGTCTTCCATCTGCATCTTAGAAAGCTACTGAACGAGAAAAAGGTGGTGCAGCTCTAACTTTATTTTCACTAAAACAGACTTTAGCAGAAAAGCAAGGGCTTTGTTTCTTGTTAAGCCCAGTTACAACACTTCAGGAAAAACACAACTGAAAAACAGGTAACATTTAAAAGTCACATTAAAACTGATTAAACGAAGTGCATTCACTTAGCATTTCTCCCTCCTGCTCTCAGCTCTGTGAAAACATCAGCATTTATAACACCACATCATCTGAACAAGGGAACAAAACCAGTACAGCAGTCAAAATGCCCAGAGTTGGCCTGTGTCAGCATTCCTTCCACTGCCTCCTCCAGGATTCACACTGGTTTCAATAATCACAGGTGGGTTTCTTTTTGGAAGTTAACAAAAACAGAACAACAAAGAGCTTTGCATAGGCTGGGAAGGGATCAAAATATTTTCTCTGATGTTAAACTAGCTGACATCTGCCTTGTCACAAATATGCAGATCCTGGATGATGGCACACACGAATTAAATCCTGCATGGCCCCGTAACTCCCAGAAAAGCCCAGGCAGCAAAAACCCGCCACTCGTGTACATCAGTGCACAGCACCAGGCACTCGTGTTATTTTACCAGAAAGGAAATGAGAAAAACCCAACAAGAGGCACCCTAAGAGGAAAAAAAAAAAGTTCTTCACTGATGTGTTTTATCTTATGATAAAATACATTCTATAATACCTATCATGGATCATGTTATGTATGATGCTATCATGATATATACGTCATGATACAAACACAAACACAAAATACAGAAATGTGCAAATGACATAAGGAACTGACAGAATTTTGTGTCCAGCATCACAAACACCCCCCTTTTACCTCCAAAAACAACATTAGAGGTTAGAGAGAAGAGGCTCCTTTGAAAGAAAGTCTCTTCAAACAAACGAACAAAAATCAGCAAAATTTCTACTATATATATGCCTACTGTGCGTTCCAGTATTTCTGCATAGAATAAGCGAGGGAAAGAAACCAAGCCAAGCCATTCCTTTCACGGACACATCTGCTGTGGTGGGAAGGCAGCGCGATGACAAACTCAGTCGCAACAGCCCCTTCTTACACTAAAGAGCCTTCTAAAGGCGTTTAATGCAGAGATAAGACCACAAATATGTAACACCTCTGCGTGATCCCCGGTCCCCCATAGGGACACGGGTTCCCCGGCAGCAGCTCCTGCGCGGCGGGGCCAGGGACTGGATACCCCGGCAGGCACGGAAAGCCCCTCCTGCCCCGTTCTCCCCAGCCCAGGCGGGCAGCGCCGGCCTCCCGCACCCGCGGGGACCCTCCCGGGCCAGCAGCCCCAGCCCCAGCCC